>JAAAYG020074345.1:0-29323 GCA_009936455.2 Tomocerus minor
GGGTCACATTAACTAAGATATTCTTAACCCCTTAAGTTATGTATAACCACATATAAGTAAAATGTGAAGCTTAACATTTTTGCTTGTTTACGGGCTTGGGGGTTTGATAAGGATTCAAAGTATATTAAGCTTGAAATGAATACAAAAAATACTCGTAGATGATATATCTGTATTAAATATATCCAATGTTTTTTTTTCATGTACATATGGTACCCAACACAGTAGTAGATATTCCCATATTGCGTTTAGTTGTGTGAGACTTGTTGGTTACATAATACATTGCATTGGATAAAGTTGAAGCTTTCATGCACTAATGAATGGAATAAGTTTTATTTTCGTTGGAAAATTGGTGCACTCTATTTATGAATTTTCTTTGGTATACTTCACATTATCTGTACGGTACGTTGAATTTGTCATTTGAAATATGCTAATAAATTGTGACATGTGGCAGGTGAGTGTAATTTTTTGATAGTCACTTATGGTAATAATGGATGGGACGCTTGATTCCGACATTTAGGGAGAGAAGGGAAAAAATCATTTGGAGAGTTAGAGTTTCTCTTTGTGTGTTTGGCGTCGGTTTTGTAAATGTATATCTAGTTAAAATTTTATTTCTTTTGTTATTTGTAAGCGAGTGTGATAGTGTGAATAGGGTTGAAAAAGTTGTAGGAAGGAGAGGAAGAAGGACACGTACGTATGGTGTATAATGTAGCATTAGGTGAGTTGTGAAGACTGGGAAGGTGAGTTGTGTGTTTGTAGTTCCATACAAATGATCCTTGGCTGGACTTGTTCGGCTGGCTTAGTGCATAGAGTGAGGAAAGTAAGTGTTGGAAAGTACGGTGAAAGGGTCGACTTGGGTGATAATGATAATAAGAGGAGGGCTATATATCAAGAGCAATTTCCGCCGCGCTGTCAGGCAGGCGGTTTGCTGTGCACACCTAGACCATCACCATTATCTTGTATTAAGTGAGGACGTTATATTGCTACTTTCTCCTCCAATTTTACTTTCCTTTCATTCTATCCTTAGGTATGTGCATTAGAGAGGAGGCTCATCTTTTACAAAATAATATTAGACCTTATGTGAGGTTTTCAAAGGAGAATCAGCTCATGGACTATATAGTTATAGTTTGTGCACTGGCAGTAGTACTAAAGTAGTCTCTATGTGGGAAAAGTGACATAGTGAAATTCAGGCTGAGTCTTTCCTTCCATTTAATTAATATGTTATTCAGTGAAAATGTCATTGTGAGGAGGGTGAATTATATTGAAGCTTTACATACAAAGTAAGTAGTTCTAAAGTTTAAATGCCATGCTGTTTATTTCAGGTTGAACAACTCCCTAATGTATGTAGTGGAGGAAAGGAGCATTAGCATTGCATAAATACATAAAGAATTTAACAAGTGCCTATTGTAATTGACAAGTCGGATGGGAGTGTGGAATTTGGCTATAAGGAAGCGTAGAGTGTAGCCTCATTGGCATTTCAGTCTGCACATTAGGAAATAAGGAAATTCAGCAGAGAGAGAGAGAGAGAGAGAGTCTAAAGTTGTGAGCATTATGTAGTTGTGGGAATCAAAGGAAGTTTACGAGTGGAAATTCCAGGAGCTAGACAAATCAAGACAACTACTTTCCCATTAGCACAGTAGAAAATATTAGTGATAATAGCTACGCAGAATATATATCCACACAGAACACAGTTAAGGTGACTATATTTAAAATCCTCAAATCCTATTCAGCTTTTGTGTCAAAGAATTTTCAAGCCAAGCCTCAAGAAATGGCTATCATGAAAAAAAAGAAGAAAGTTATGAGAAACGTGAAAGCACGAGTGCATGCAATATGTCCGCAGGTGAAAAGAAATCCTATGAAAAGCAAACTAAGTAAACGGAGTTATGTTATAGGGCAAGTCAAAGCATGCCAACTTATCTTCAGCTTGCTTTAGCGTATTGTTATTTTATGCTGTTAGTAAGTATGAGCACAATGCAATTCAAATCCAAAGGCTTCACCACAAATCTTAGCACAAATACATGCTGTAAGAAAAGAAATGTTGAATTTTCTCTGGGAGTTAAACTCCTGCTTAGCTCTACATAGTCCTTTCATCTAAAATATAATGTGTGTTTCGTTTTCAAGTAAAATATGGGGCATCCACTCATATTAATGCTGTATGTAGTAGGATGTACTAGGCACTACATATATTATGTTTGGGATGGAGTGTAGTAAATAGTAGGAGAGTTGGATATTTATTCTGCTCAGAGCATTTGCTATATACTAATAAGTAGTAGAAACCGATAAAAAAGCATGCCAAACGTTGCTTTCCAATAGATTCAATTCTGTGCCAATGCCAAAGGGAAAGAGAGAGAGAGAGAAAGCTAAGCGAAGGCGAGTCTCAATCTCTGGGCTGAAGAAAGCCAAAATCAGTGCTCGACTTTTCTAAGTTTCATACTTAGGACAGAAGATTATTCTTTTGCTAGTAGTGGTGCTCCGTTTGGAATAGGTAATGCTGACTGTGAGAATGATATTGCTACAGGGTTTTACACAAAACAAGCCCTGGCAGTACTTTTCCAGACTAAACGAAGGTGGAGCAGCACAGAGAGGGGGAGAGGAAGTCTTGGCTAAGGTATTTACTTACGATTAGATTTCACACAGAGGCCTATTAGGCGGGAGCATTATGTGGACATTTGGAATTAATTCATGTTGCTCTATTTTGAGGTTACATTTGGTAATTGACAGTTGTGGTTGTAGATTGGGCAAGGAATAAGTCGAGAGGCTTTGGGTTTAAAAGGCGCTAAAAAGTCCGTAGCGTAGCAAATTGGCTAAAATGTGTAGCTTTATTATTCAGGATTCAGGACTCCTATAGCCTAACTAAAGTAAAGTAACAAATGTTTGTGTATAGATGCGTCAGCCATTTGAAGTGTACATTAGGATCAATTGAGGTGTAAGATATCTTGACGCGAATAATTTATGTAAGTTAGCATTAGTGCTGTATACGGAGGAGGGAGGCTACTAGGCCCTATGGTGTGTTTGGAGTGTAGAGGAAGAAGAAGGGTACCCTGGAAAGGGGCTTATCATAGATAGCCTCTCTTTCTCTCTCTCTCTCTCTCTCTCTGTGTCGTGTGAAGGCAAGAAGGTTTAGACTTGGCTTATTACTCGAGTTGACTTGACTAGTTGAGACGGGAGGGAGCGTAGTCTCGTAGTAGAAATAGTAGTACGAGTAGTAAGAGTAAAAGTAGTAGAGATACGCGTAAAAGCGGGTAAAAAGGAGTGCGGGTAATATCATTTCCTTTCCCAGACACTACGGCACTCTTGCCTGCTTTACTCTATTTTGTTGGCTAAGAGAGAACTGGTCTGGTTTCCTTTCCTTGGTCGGTGGACCAGCTCTCTCTCTTTCTCTGCCCCATGTATTTATCCTCATACTATGCATACATATCCTTGTAGAAGAGAGCCTATACAGAGCCGGCTATCCTATACAGACACACATTATAGAGTATTTAGCTATATACAAAGCACGGAGCTATAGGGTAAGTCAACTATATGCTCTCTATGCTCCTTTTACTATGGTATGTATGGCCGGTAGAAGAAATTGATCGATTGCAATGTTTCACGATCCTGCACAACCTACTTTTGCCAAATTGTCCCGGGTTCTCCCGGTCTTAGGCTCTCTTTGCTTTCCTTCCTTGCTTTCTCCTCCTTGCCCTGTTTGTTCCTTTCTCAAACAGTGCATAACATATAGGCTCACACAATTGTCCTGCATGTGCTCCTAGTGGCCTCCTTCGTTCGTTGTCAATCCTCTATTCTTTGGCGGCGAGAGCTCCGGCGCCTACATTCAGATTCTCTTTCACACTCACGCACTTTCCCTCTCACTTTCTACACAAATTATATTCTAATCTTCTTAGCCAACTGAATCAATTCACTCAGCATCATTCCCGGACTTTTTTATTCCAGCATAAATGTCTGCTAATAGCAGGGCTCTCTATGCATGTAGCTATTAAAACTAAACGACACATGTGCTACGGACCTTACAATTTTCACAACTACAGATATTTATCTGTAATAAAACGCGATGCTTTGATCTCGTTTTTTGTTGCCTATAATATAACCCTAAATGTATACGTTTTTGGTAGTATTATTATGATATATATAATAGTATGAGTATGTTGGTACTGCGTTATTTTATTTTACAGAAGCAAATGTTTTTGATCGGATTGAAAATCGTAGTTATTTTTCCTTTCTGTAGAAAAGAGAAAGTAGAGAGGGGAAATGGGAGAGAGAAAGAGAGAGTTAAAGGGAGAAAGTTTCACCTGCAGATGAAAAAGTACAATGTAGTGCAGTGGTAGTATGTAGTAGTAGTCGTAGTAAGTAGTAGAGAAATTTCAGAGTGTAACTTGCCGAGCTAGAAGTCCCTCTTTGGTTAATAATGGAATCCCTGTTTTTCCTCTCTCCAAGCATCATTCTGAGGCGGCACGAGTAGAAGCTAGTCGGACAAATAAAATATTTAGCAAGTGACTCACAATAGTGGCCAACACAACCTAAGGCAAGGCTAAAAGTGGTCTAAAGTAGAAAATAGAAAGGAGTTGAGAGTAGTGAATGGATCTGTAAAACAGAGGCGAGCACAGTTTCTGTAAACTAAATATAAAGTACATACATTCCTTCCTTGTCCATAGTTGGGAAGAGTATTTCTAGGCTAGGGTGCATGTATGGTGTTTTAGGAGGAGAGAGTTGGGAACTTGATCACTGCATCGTCTTCCTCTAATGTAGACTTGTATGTACGTAAATGTAATGCAATAGTACTTATATAAGTCGCAGTGAACAATGTGATGTGAAGTTTGAGACTGGCTTTCATAAATAGCACTGTACAGTGTACATGTTTATATAAATATATCCACTTACTTACTTATATGCATTAGACTAAACTATAGAGACTTATATAGCTACAACTAGTTTGTATGTATATCCTTAGCTATGGATGTGCACTAACAATAAGTAAGGAAAATTGGTGGAGTGAAGTGAAGGGACTATAGAGAAAGTAGAAAGTAGAGGAAGCAATGGTCGGGAAGCCAAGTCAAACGAAGCCGATGGTGCTTTTATGAGTATCTATGTATAAATACGTAAAGCAGGGAAGGCTGAATCCTTCGGACTCAAGTGGACGAAGGCTGTGAGGACTAGAGAGAGAGAGAGAGAGAGAGAGAGAAGAGGAGGAAAGGAGTTTTTGAGTGCACCCGTTTGGTTTGCAATCCCTTTCGAATGTATACTTAAAGGATTCCTTCCCAATATTACATTGACCAAAGAGTAGTTGAGAACTTAGTCTGATTGGCAATGAAGAGATGTAATAGCCAAAGGGAAAGTTGGAGGATGTGATTTCTTGGCCGAGGGGAAAGAATATACAAATTGCACTCGTCTCTCTCTCTCTCTCTCTCTGTAGAGAGTGATGAGTCTGAGAAGGGAAGTTGTTGGGAGAGGAGCGCCGAAACGGACGGCCAAGGAAAATCGGCCGAAAATCGACAACGAGAAATGACCAGGAACACTCGAAATGAGATGGGTCTGCTTCCTATAACTTTCTATAGAGAGAGAGAGAGTGAGAGAGTGGAGAGAGAGAGAGAAGGTCTCTCTGCTGCTCTTGACTTGACTCTTAGTCACTGTTCCTCTAGTAGTAGATTTATATTGGGGAGAGAGAGGATGCGGCTATATATTTCTATATTTTTAGTCTGTGTTTATGTTAGTAAAGGTACTTTACACTTTTTACCTGACTTGACATGGTTAGATTTGCTCTATTGTGCATTCGGCATCGGAGCATTGTGGTCTGGTCAGGTCTCCTCGATTGTCTGAAAGTACAACTGGAAGTTTTAGTCTGAATGTGATCTGTCGGATTGTAAGTTGAGCCGACAGTGGGCATCAAGAGCAGTCACATCAAGTTAACTCTAACAATAAGTGAAGTAGACTTAACCAACCAGTCCCTATTCTCTCATGTGTCGCCTTCAACTGCTCCCCTTCCTTTAGACAAAGAGAAAACTAAACTCAGGGTGTCTCATTCTCTGCCATTGATGACCATAACTTACTTTGGCACTTTAGATCACACACACACAACCCATTCCTATCACTCCATCTCAACTTCTTCACTCTTTTTCTTCGACTCCCTTCACTCCGACTCCACTCAATCCTTTTTTCTTTACACTACTCCTCATATATTCAGTACTATAGGATCTGACCGGGTCACTCACTACAAGATAATAATGATATCTATTTAGCAGTGATATAGTTTTTAGAGTACAGACTGACTAGACAGTGTGTGTAGCATGTAATAGAGAGAGACATGTAGTAGTTAGTTTACTTTAGCACTAGCACTCACTACTCTCACATTCTCCGCCCGTGTACAAATAATTACAGTGGGGATTGGGAAAACGAAGGAACAATAACAAAGTTTCCGTCCGTCCATGCACTGTCATTAGTTCAAATTAAATTCATTCCTTTCTTACATCCAACCGACGATCATGCCACGCAATATCACATAAAATACCACTAATAGCACATAACACTCTATTATTATACCTGTGCTCTCTCCTATATTATCTAATAAATAAAACACAAGCAATTGAAACAAATGATTAACCAGTGGCTTTTCTCTCTTGCAGTTGGCCAGCGAAACCCGCTTGAGATGAGCAATGTGTCTTCAAAATCGGTACTTCATCGGCCTTGTCCAGTTGGTTCTCACTTGTTCTCATGTGGTTGTCAGGCAATCGGATGCCTCGAAAAAAGTCAACGACGACGGATTGTTAGTAGAAACTACCAAAGGTAATCAAATTTCACCCTTTTATGTCTCATTTTTCTCTCCTTTTTGACACATTTTCATACAAGGGTTATCTCCAATCCTTTTCTTTTATCAGTTTTTACTGTCTGGATATAAAAGCTCGAATGTTGAACTACCATAAATCTTTTCACCTAAGACACTTTCACCAACCTTTCACCAGTACTTTCACACTAATTTCCTTTAGCTACTTAAAGTGACTTTGATGTGAAAGTTGGTGAAAATAGAAACTATAGACTGCAGGAAAAGACAAAATGCTCTACACCAACCATTGAGCTTTATTAGAAAATGTGAATGAGAAAGGCAATTAAAAAATGGTTACATCATGCAAATGAAAGACGTTGCGTTGTGTAATGATAGAAAATACAAAAAAAGTTAAAATATAAACACTGACGGGGTGTTTATTACCCATGTGTAGGATCTAAAATTCTCTTTGTCATTTATATGTAAAATTGGCTAGAATTGCTTGGAGTGTTGTGAGGCAATCACGACCATAACTGGTTTAGGCTCTTGAATGCCAACAGTGCCTACCTAATAACCCATTATAGCTCCTACTGCCTAACTGTAAGACAAGAACGCATTCTGCCTCCCACAGCAGGGGATCTCTTTCGCTGACGAGAATTTCATGATTTATTTCTGTAGTACGACATGGAGCTTAGGCACAGCAGCTCTCACGGGCTGAATTCCATTCTAAATGGAGAAAGCATTAAACTACTTACGAATAACACATCAAAGATTAGATTTACAGCACAACTGAGTGTTGTGTGCTGCTGATAGGCTCCTTACAAAAGTGAAAGCTACTATTTGACAGTTAAAAATGTATTTAATGATATCGTGGAACATTGCTATTGCCCAAAAATAATTCCAAACATAGAGAAGCAAGAATATTGGAGAAAGCAAGGCTAGAACCATGTGCTATGCCATGTGTGTGCACGAATAATACCTAAATATCTAAAGCTGTTATACATACACTTATACCTATATTATATACCTTTACAAATACATACATGCATTTAGCAATTTTTCCTTAGCTTTAGCTAGAAAGAAAACTATTAGTTTTTTCAACACTCACATTTTATATATATATATATATATAGCGTATGTATGTACACTAGTATATGAGTGAAGTATAGTTAATGCCCTTCAGTCACTACAAGTCGTAGAATATTTGTAGGAGGTAGGTACACAGAGTTATGGATGTAAAAACTGAAACGCAAGATGTAAGCCTAAGTCTAATGGTGAAAGTATACAAATAGATCGACTAACATGCCTAGTAAACAAATGGAGTGATAAAGCGGAGCATATATATTCCACATTTATAGATAGGGACTCTACTAACTAATACTATAGGTTAGAGCCTTCTCCAGGAAGCATTGTCGGCATTTGAAAAATGGGAAAAGAGAGCGACAAAAAACTTTAGCCTAAAATCCCCTGGACAGAGTTGAGAGATAGACACGACAGACAGACGAATGAATTCCCAGTCCGATTTTTCGGTCGCCGTCTCTGTTTCCTTCCTGTAGCTTTTAGCATAGTAGTTATATACATTAGAAAGCTTAGAAAAGAAACGCAGAGGGAAAGCGAGAGAAGAGAAAGCAAGAGGAGAGGCAGCAAGAGAGAGAGAGAGAGAGAGAGAGCTGTGTATTTGTAGGAGACGAGAGAGAGAGAGGATTGTTCGTGAAGGCAACGGGAGACTGCTTACATTCTTGCAGAAGGCAGATCAGTTTTCTACTTTCAATCCTTTAGCTACTAGAACAGGCTCTTAGCTCTTTTTTCTTGGAGAAACCAACTGGAGACAAAGTACACTTTTCTCCAGTCCAGAAGCAAACCAATATTTTCTCCTGAGTCGTTTATTTCATTACTGAGTTGATGCAATGCCTGATTTGAACGTGTCCTTCTTGTTATCATGGTTCGTTATAGCATTCGCGCTTGTTTAACTTTGTACCAACTTTATTAGATTGGTCGTAACATAAAATAGGTGCTAGAGCCACACAGACTACAACTTTCTTGCTATCTCTAACATGTAACCTAATACTTATCCTGACTACCCCACTCACACAACTACACTACACTCACTATTAGATATCCACAGACAGTGGCTATAATTTCTCCTCTTCTACTATTTTTTCTTGTTCCAAATGTATTCTTCTATCTCGTACCTCTCTGTCGCCCTACGTCTCTGTATACTCAGTCCTTGGTTGGAAATGAGTGGAAATTGATTTTGTCCAAAAGAAACACTAATAAATATTTTCAGGATGGGTTCGAGGCATCGTGGACAAAGCAGCAACAGAGAATGCAGAGTCGGTGGATTGTTGGTTTGGAATTCCGTACGCTGAGCCTCCAATAGACTCGCTCCGTTTCCGCCATCCGCGGCCGATCAAGAAATGGGATAAAGTAAAAGACACGAAAGTGCCGCCAAACTCCTGTCCACAAATCATTGACACTCTGTTCCCTGATTTCCCCGGTGCTGCCATGTGGAATCCCAATACTCCCCTTTCGGAGGACTGCTTGTATCTTAATATCGTCGCTCCCAGGTACACTACCGAACAATAAACGCTCTATATATTATACTCTCTTTTTAAGTCTACTGAGAGAGAGATGCTATTTACTAGAGAGAGAGAGAGAGTATTAGGATTTGGAGGAAGGAAGGAAGGTAAGTAAGTTGTGTGATAGTAGGTCACCTTGTGTACGTAGTAGATGAATCTTGTGCTATGTCAGACTTTAAATTAAAAAATGCACTGGGATTCTGCCTACGTGCAATACTTAAACATTTACTACACGAAAGTTATCTTGAGTTGTAAGCTTTCCTTCAATTAGGGCTCACCTTACTTTTATGTGTTTTATTTCAATTTCCGATCCACAATACATCTGGGCCGTAAATGCAAGTCTGAGAGAGAAAGAGCGAGCGAGTGAGTGAGGGAGCGAGTGAGAGAGCGAGCAAAGAGCAAAGTTATCTGGGCCGTGTCTTGTCTTGGCTTGGCCATCAGAAAACAAAGCCATAGATTCTTTCAATAGTTGTACAGTGTGAATGACCAGAGGAACTGGAGCAGCCTTCCTAAATGGCACAATAAAAGAGTCCATAACTATACAATAACAGGAACGGAAAACAAAACAAGGCAATTCTGGGATTCCCTTTAGATTTTACTTTTCTATTCTCTGCTCCATATACGACTACTTTCTGCTTGGTCAGATTGTTTCGGGTAAAAAGAGTGGATGTAGCATTTAGAGTCGGCCGAAATAGAAAACTACTTCGTAGCGAGCAAAGGCAGGGACTCTAAAGAAACTCTCGCTCACTATGCTCTACATAGTTAAATTAGTTTACTTGAGTTTATGTGGGAATAAAATGGATTTTTAAGTGCCAGTTACCCGCTCAGATTTCAAGGTTAAATTATCACAATATCGTCATCCGGCCGTGACGTAACCTTCTTCTTCTTCTTCTGCCCTTCATAGTATTATTAGAATAAAAAGAGGGGGATTGAAAAGGAAGATTCTTTCTTGACTATACATGCATGATACATGATCTATAGGAATGTTTGTTTATTTGATGAGGTTTTGATTATTTTCTGGTTTTGTGATGTAGACCACGACCTCACAAGGCGGCGGTGATGGTTTGGGTGTACGGAGGCGGGTTTTACTCTGGAACTTCCACGCTGGACGTGTACGACCACCGAACTCTCGCCGCCACTGAGTCCGTCATCGTCGTGTCAATGCAATACCGAGTTGCCTCTCTCGGTTTCCTCTTTTTCGGTACGGCCGAAGTACCGGGAAATGCTGGGCTCTTTGACCAACTCATGGCCCTCCAGTTCATCAAAGATAATATCGAACGCTTTGGCGGTGATTCGGACAATATTACATTATTTGGAGAGTCTGCCGGGGGAGTCGCCGTCTCTCTTCATCTTCTTAGTCCGCTGAGTCGCAATCTCTACAACCGGGCGATTGTCCAGTCAGGCAGTCCTACCGCCAACTGGGCCCTTATTTCTCGCGAAGAGTCTATTATCAGGGGTCTACGTTTAGCTGAGGCTGTCAACTGTCCGAAGGACAAGAACAGGTAATTCCTTTTATCCTCTAATTATTTAATTACCGCAGCTATAGTGCATAAGTTTGCAATATTTTATATGTGAGCTTAATTGCTTTAACTTTCGATAACTACCCTATATCAATATATGATACTAGTAGATAATATCAAACTCAAATCTTAAAATGCTCCCTATATAATAATGCTTTCTACATACTAAAAGCTCTAACTGCTAAAAATCAATAATAAATGAATCTTCAGCATATTTAGTCAAATTGATTCAATCTGATATAATTTCATCCTATATCACAATCTCATGACAGTATAAATATGGTGAAGCAAAGACAAAAGTTGTTCGTACTTTCCCTGTGGTGAAAGTTACTAGTTACACTGTGCATGCAAGTATTTTTCGAATGGCAAAATTGCTATTTGAAAAGGCTAATATTTTGTCATACAGAAATAAATCTGTGATAGCATGTGTCCCTTGCTACTAATTATCGTTAAGCTACTATGTCTAAAGTGCAACGTACTTAATATATTTGTATTATAGGAGAAAGAGACTCTTCAGTTCAAACTGAAAGGAAACTAAGTGAGTCGAGGATATACTACTTTGGGGAGGAGTGTAAATGAAATGGCTCTTTGATGATATCTGCAAAGTTATAGTACTTTTTGTTAAATTAGCTGATATTACGGGATATATACTTTTGTCAGTTTGCCAAACATTTTGGGCTCTTGACAAGGTTAATATTCATTTAGTAGGTACATTAGGTAGTAGGTAACATGAAACGTTAGTTGGCAATGCCGTTGCTTCTGCTTTGTTATTGCTGTGTCAAGGCGGATGGATATCTTGCTGAGTAGGTTGACTTTGGTGTGAATTTCAAAGCGTAAGGGTCACTATTCTATGCTATATTAGATCTCGGGAATTGTAACCCAACGGAGAAAGGATAAAAGTTAATATCTTTCAAAGTCACCACAGTTCAAACTATTTTCTAGCTCCTAGTGCACATTATTGTGTTAGCACAATATACAAGTATTTCTACACGAACTATAACTTTATCTATTGTAGAATATACCTAGCTATAATAACCGGGACTAAAGCAATAATATTACACGCCATAATATTATAGAATAGAAATATTATAATGGGGATTGTGAATATTGTGAAATATAAAAATAAGCGTGTACAACGTGACAAACATTAAAATGAATATATAAAATGTATTTTATTAACTGCTTCAAAAACGAAGTAGTTCGTAAACGAAATTCAACGACGAAGAATTAGCTTCATTCGCTTTACTAAATTCTCAAAAAAATTTGTTAATTGTTCCTTTTGTCAGTTTGTATACCCTTCACCATGTTAAGGCTAATTTTTTTGAATCATTCTAATAATCATAGAGTAATCATAAATGCTCATTAGGTTGTCAATTTGTTGCAGCATTTGTCGTTACATTTGCTTCTGGTGTTTTACAACTTTTTCGTTGTGATGCTATTTGATTCTGTTTTCGATAGTTATCACCATGTTATTAAAAGCGCCACATAGCATGCAGGGATAATTGTTAAGCTACGTTTAGCTAGGGAATGGAGAAAGTCTCAATTAACTTTTAGCCTTACAGGGAGAAGTTTACACGGTGAAAGTCATATGAAGTGATTTTGATGTGTCACGCTGTAGTTGTGTGTGTGTAAGTATTTATCTTTCCCAAATCTCAATTGTTTTCCTTATACAAGCATTTAAATAGAGTTTATAGGAGAGGATATTATTCATAGGTTCATTGGGAAAGGGGATAGGGAAGTGGTAGTAGACTGCTGTTACATGCTATTATTACAATGTAGGAGAGTTATGAATGCGAGTTGACAATGCACAAGACATAGATGTCCCAATAGAAAATACAATTCATATTTAGGGAAATGATATTATGGCTTTTGGACGTAAGACAAGAGTATGAAGTCGATTGCAGCGTATTTCATTTCGGTTTCTTGCTTTTACGATGAGAAAAGATTCGGGTATGAAATAGTGTTTGTGAGCGTGTGCATAGGTCCTTGTTGGCTCTGTATGAGATAGGATGTTCTTGTGTGTAGTTTGTATTTCTTGTGTCTCAGTCCCGTCACAAAATTCCAGAAATGTCTGACTGGCAGCAGGGGGCTTCTTTTCTTTCTCTGACTTACTTTAGTAAACCAAAAGAGTCGACACTATTTACTATAGGAGACGGAGACGGGGTAAGATCCTTCTGTGTATGTGTATATGTAGCGTAGTAGTTGTAGTAGTAGTAGTAGTAGAATGTTGCATTGCATCTATAATATTTTGTTGTATTCTATGACCTGTCCTGTCCTCTTGAATCCGTCCTCTTGCTTTTGTTGTGTTTAATGTATCTTCTGTGTGAGTTCCTTGCTCTTCTTATCTGTATCTCTGGTGCTCTCGACTTTCTTTGGTGGAACTTGAACTGGCGTAGTCCTTGTTTCGCCTTCCATCCATTGTGACTGTTGTCTTTGGCTAAGTCGACTTTCTCTGGCGCTGCAGAATATAAAGTCAAGTGAGAGTAAGTAGGAAACTGTTCTCTTCAACTTCAACTGCCCGCCCGGACCAAGGCATTCTATTATGCATAACTCCCTTTCTCGTCCTATTTTATATGTATTATGTTGCTGTAAACGCATATTCCCACATGGGGAGATGAATGCGTTCTTAATGGCTTTTTTCCTGGAAATTTTGCCACTTGGCAGTTATTCGATAGTCTTGTACTTGTGCTCTTCTCTTCTTCATAAGTACGAATATGCTCCAATTGTATTCTCTCTGCTCTTGACTTCACTTCCCTTCCCTTCACTTCTCAACTGTTCTTTTTGGTTGGAGAAAGTGAAATGAAGTGGATAGCATTATTACTTTCCCTCTCTCTCTCTCTCTCTTTTCTTCTACTACTACTACTACTCCATTCTACATTACTACATTAAGTTCCTCAGTACTTTCGACTAACAATAAGTCTGTCTAAATAATATCTAGAGCTGCAGCAAGAGGATTTTACTGTGTTCTACTTATTTACTTAGTTGAGTGTATAATATAAGTATATTACTACATATATGTTATATATATATATAGAGAGAGAGAGAGCATGTCATATCTGTTTCATAGATTGGCTTATATTAAATTGCTTCGTTTCACTTCTACTTTAATTTACTTAGTCTAAACAAAGATTCTGTTTATGTGCTCATTCTCGAGCAAGTCAAGTCAAGTGAGCTTTGCCAGGATAGATAGTTAGATGCCCTTTCATCCCATCCGACAGATTTTCATGCGAAAGGCTAATTTCATGCCAGAATTATTCTGTGTCTTAAAGAGAAAATCTCATAGAGTTGAACTAACATTGTTAGCGTCGCTTTTATGCTTTTTTATTGTGTAGCGTATCTGTGAAAAGCGCTTTGGCTCTCAAAAATCTACTTTACATGCATTTATTATATGTAGATAGTATGAGGGTGGGCAAATGAGTGAGCTGGTGTCCATTTATAATGTCTAGCTGTCAGGGTTGTTAGACAGGACGAGCTCTGTTCTATCTACTATCTCCATAATAATTCTCTCTTTTTTTGTTACATACTCTGCATGACTACTTTGTAGCATGTCTAAATTTTTACTATCAGAGATGAGACTGGAGGGCAGGGTAGGAATGGAGGAAAAATAGCAACATTGAAAACTTAAAGAGTACAATCATATTCATAATTTATGACGAAGGTAACACTAAGTCGAGTTTCGTGAAGAAAATTGGCCGCCCAGAAGCAAATTATTAGTCACTTTATTTATGCGTTGGAGGTAGGACGGCTGATTTTCCGTGAGGAGGCGAAAGGAGAGCAGACCAACAATGGCGCGTTATAAATTGATCAAATTACCTGGAAACACCGAAATAAAATTCGATGGGACGGGACATTAAAGAAATGTTTTTGGGAAAGCTCTGTAGTAATATGTGCCTATTTAGTCTATGTATACTTATTATTATATAGTTGCATATGTATGCTTATAATATTATAGTCTGGTAGTAGTAGAGGAGGTTGGTCTTCTACTTGGTCGGGGAAAGGAGAGGTAGGTGAAAGCAAAGACGCCACAGCCATGTCGAATGGCAGAGTTAGTTGAGTTGAGGCTGGGAATGCAGGAAGGAAAGGCAGGGAGGCCATTTGGTTTGCTTTATTTGTTTTAGGCAAGAGTTTAGAGTAGTACATTCAAAGATATATATAAAGGTGTAATTTAATGCAATAAGAGTGAGTATATACAGAGAGGAGTATTGTAAGAAGAGAGTCCTTGCTAGTGACTAGTAGTATGGTAAACCATAAGAAATGAGAGTGACCCTTGCAATGGATTTCTGCGAAGCTTCGTGACGACGCTTAATTTGTATTGAGTCCAGAGGAAACGAATGGAGCAGTCTGCTGGAGAAAGTAAGGAAAGCGGAGCTCTTGATCACTTTGCTTTGCCTTCGAGTTCCTAATCTAGTTTGCTGTCTCACAGTTATTTACCTCGAGAACAGTTCTGCACTTTCTCTCTATACGTCTCTGTTCGTTTGTGCTTATTGGAAGTTGGCGGCTTTGGACTCAAAGTAATATTTTACCAATTATTCACAACTTTTCACGAGTTCTTTCTACTCTTGCCCTGTATCGATTTAATGGAAGAGTTGTTTGAAGGCCGACACACTGTGCTTTTCGTCATGCGATGATTGGAAATTGCATGCTGCTTGATTTGCGAAGAAATTACTTACTTTGTCCAAGTTAAGTTTCCTCCAACTTCAATTGAAATGGTTGGAGGAGAAGTCGGAGTGAACATGAACAATCCGCACTCACTGCATCCAACAATCGTAAATATAATCGTTCTCTCTCCGTCTTAGTTGTAGTTGTAGTAGTAGTAGTAGTAGTAGTAGTAGTAGTAGTAGTAGGAGTCTTAGTAGTACAAGTGACTCTGCCATGTACATTTTGGGAAGAAATGGTTTAAGAGAAAGTTTCTTGCTACGAAGAATCGTTTAGCGGGAGGAGATTAGAGAGCTAAATAATAACAATAATAATAAAATAAGAATAGTCGAGGAATGTGGTCGTAAATAAAACGGAAGTTGTCCGGAAATGACTAATTAGACATTCAGAATGGAGATGTGTGTTTGAAAAGCTCTACTAAAGTGTTGTGTTATGTTGTTTGTGATGGGTGATTAGGGTGATTAGAGTTTGATGGATGGTAGTCGCTTTAGGAGGTCAGGCTGTGAATTATACGCAATTCACTTGGCTATGCCAACTACCTAGATATATGTACTTGCAGCTTTGGTTGCTATTACTTAAGATCCCTTCCCTCCCTACTATTAGCTATTTACTGTTAATTCCTTCTCTTGTACTCCGGTGCAGCTAAAATATTTCTTGGGACTGACAGACAGATATTTATGTTTTCTGTTGCAGACTAAATGATGTGGTGGCATGCTTGAGAGGAGTGAATGCGACAGAGCTCGTATCGAAAGAGTGGGGGACACTCGGTATCTGCGAATTTCCATTTGTGCCGGTTCTAGACGGATCGTTTTTGGACGAGATGCCCGAGGTGTCCTTGAGAAATGGGCACTTCAAGAAAACGCCTTTACTCCTCGGATCGAATCTGGAAGAGGGCAATTACTTCATCATCTACTACCTGACCACGCTGTTTCAGATGAAAGAAAATGTAGTAGTGGACCGAGAGGACTTTCTCCAGTCTGTTCGAGAACTCAATCCCTATCTTAACAATATTGCCAGGCAAGCTGTCATCTTTGAGTACACTGACTGGCTCAACCCTCATGATCCTATTAAGAACCGTGATAATCTCGACAAAATCGTCGGCGACAGACATTTTACATGCAATCTCAACGAGTTGGCCTTGAGGTACGTACCATTCAATAACACTCCATTCTCTACTCCATTATCATTCAATATCAAAAAGTAATATCTTCTTTTTTTTCTCTCTGCCCTTTAACACTGTCCCCATCTCAAGTTTACGCCGAGAAAGTTTTTTCTCAGTAGTGAAAGTTGCACATTGTGTTAGTGCGTTGGAAGAGAAAATTACTTTCTCTTGGTGATGTGCAGGAGAGTTGAGTAAGAGATGGTGTACATGTGATGGAGTTATTCCAGAGAGAAAAGAAATTGTATTAGATTTTATAGGAAATAAATTCATTGTACTTTAATTTGTCAACTTTCAGGTACACGGAGGCAGGTAACTATGTGTACATGTATTACTTTACACACCGATCTTCGAAGCACTATTGGCCTTCGTGGACGGGAGTAATGCATGCAGATGAAATAAATTTTGTCTTTGGCGAGCCTCTGGATCCCACCAAAGGCTATACTCCCGATGAAGTTCAGCTCAGTCGTCTCATGATGCGCTACTGGGCAAACTTTGCCAAAACTGGGTAGGAATTTTCGGAGTTTTGTTGGATTTTCTAAATAGAATGAATATTCCTGGAGCTAAATAGGATTCCATAGTTTTTGGACGAGAGGAAAAGTTTCGACTGCTGGATTTGCGTATTTGCTAATAATATGTAGTCAATAATTTAGTGTGAAAGTATGACAGTCAGGATTATTTATTCTAAGTGGAAAGACTCACGCTTGGTATTTATGTAGGGCAGCAGGGGCTATTTATTGTAGACTATGTCGGTGGTTATTGTGGGAAGGACGAGGAATATGTGCTAATGACTGTGGATGTGAATTATTTTGCAGGAACCCTAGCCTTTACCCGAATGGAACGTGGAACAAACTTTATTGGCCAGTTCATACACTGTATGGGCGGGAGTACTTGGAGTTGTCCATTAACACGACCCACTCAGTCAACATCGGACGTGGTCCGAGACTCAAGCAGTGTGCCTTCTGGAAAAAATATCTGCCACAATTAGTGCAAGCTACGAGTATGCTACGTAAACATACATTTACTATTGCACGTTTCCACAGAGCAATTTCCAGTTGTATATTTTGGTGTGAGTGTGAGTGAACTGAATTTACAAAGATGAATGTTTTGCCTATGTTTTCAGCACCAAAACAGCCAGATCCACCCTGCCCGGATAGCGTCGGAACGATATTTTCGAGCGACCTCATGGTGACATTAGGTACAATATCCATAACGGCATTAATTATTCTCATTATTATGGTTGGAGTCTACTTCCTTCAACGGCGGGGTCGGCGGCAACCATAACCTAATTAATTTAACACAATTAATGTTATCTAATTAGAATTAAGTGTGTATACAAACTGTTGTTGAGACAATCTCTCTCCCTCATCGTCCTCTATGCTATGATGATTTTGTTTTGTACGTGTACGTTTCTGTTGTCGCATTTGGCAAGTTCTGACAGATGAAGTCTTATTATTAGTTTTCCTACCTCTCTACCCACTCCGTAATGTACAAATATGTCTCTGTGAGTTGTTGTTTTATTGTTACCCTTCCCTCCTTGAATGTTTCGTTTGGATTTGTGATTCTTTTATTAGTTGATATTTATTTAGAGATGAACAGTAGATATATAGTAGGAAATTGATAATCTATTTATGATGATAATTATGTATAATATTGATGATGCTTCAAAAGTCGACAACTTCAAAGCAAGACTTGATTTCCGTTTTTCAGCCGTCGCCATTGCCATTGCCATATCACTACTTTCGCATTGACGGGAGTTTCCGATGTTAATTCCCGGATGATGTAAAAATCAGCACCTTAGCAAATACCATCTCCACTCAGTCAAAACCACAGAAACAACCTCATGGCTCGTCTATTGTCATGATTGTCAACAATAAACTCATCTCAACACAGTCAGCTCTAATCAAACTACCAAATTAAAACAAAACTATAAATAACCAATAATAATGAATCAATCAAGTCAATACTATTTCACTACTGATAATAATACCTATAATCTACATACATACATATACAATAGATCTATTACATACATACTAACCTCAAAAATCTCACCTATACATACCTTTACCTAATGCATTGTTGTATTGTTACGGGAAAATGAACCGGTCTTGTCTTACTCCATAAACTTCTCCTCGCATTCTTCACTCTATATCTCAATTTAAAGTACATACATACAAAAAACTTTAAAACTCCTATACCAATCATCAAAAATCAACTTGACTTCTACCATGTAACTTGTACGAAAACTTCTTCCAACTTGTGACTTGACTTAGTGCGATGAGTCATCCTCAAAATAATATTATACAACTGGGTACGTAAAAGTAACTATTATAAAGTTTTAGATGTTAATTAATTAATATATTACATATTAGTATTAGTAGTTTATCAATTTTTTAAACAGAGATAGAAATCCCAAAGAGGAGAAAGGATTCTGTTTTCAAAAAAAAAACATTCGGCTACTATCAATAATGTTATTTACAACAATAACGCAATTAATTATTGTCACAAAATTACTATATTAAAGTTAGACTTGATACACATTCATGTACATACATGGTTACAGAATACCAACTGTTTACAGTCACACCTTATAATATCCGAAATTGTTTGGTTTAAATGACTCATGTGCAATTAGAGTAGAGAAATGATGCTCTGTTCCAAAAAAGTCTATGACCAAAATTAATGACAAGCCAACAATGTAAACTAGTAGCTAGTTTCTTTACTCAAGGTCAATTTGAGATTAGTACTGTTTCAAATTCGAGTCATTAGATTTTGTTTTCCTGAGAGGAGTAAGCGTTATAAGTCAGCCTTTAAAGCAAACCTGCCATTTTGTTAACGTTACTTAGGTATGTATGTATATGTACATAACGCAATATTCCTGTTACGGTTCTAACAAAACTGTTGCTACATAACATACATACATACATTCCATTTCCGAACTCTATAAGTGAGCAGTAGATACAGTTGCTGAACAAATCTTTACTAACTGCTAGTTTTTCCACACGAAAAAGTAAAGCCTACGTTACTCTTTGGACTAAAACTACATAGGTACTACTACTACTACTACTACTACAAATGAAAATAGAGAATTCGGCGGGTCCGACCGAATTAACTTAACTACTACTACTACTACTACTACTAAAACACTCAAAGTGCATGAGAAAGTAAACAATTTACTAATGTGCTCCGCTCCAAATAATATCAAAACTTGTTAAATTTAAGAAACTAAATTGCCATAAGTGTTGAAATGAAATCAGTGCGACGGAGTGACTATTTCAATAAAATACAGATAGGAACTATACTAATAATAATAATATTATCAAAATATAAAATATATTACATTTACCTGCATAAATTATAGACTAGGAAAGATAAACTTCATAATATGCTAACTAAGTAGCTATAGGTGTTATAGTATACTAACTACTATAATCTACCATAATATATATATATCAATACTACGATAATAACTACTTCACTGCGGAACTTGCGACAAGAGACATTCCATTAAACTTACACATGTGTCCGTAGTTCGTAACTATTTAACAATAACTAAAGTTACTTTAATTTAACATACATACAATAAGAGTGTAGGCAGGTAGTTCCATAGAAATAATGTTACTAGATGAAAATCGAATGTAAATGTATATCATATCACTATCATAATAATTATGTACATCACATCAGCCTAATGTATATGTACTATAGAAAGTTTCGTACTGCATACATACATATCTTGAAAATATCTTTATGATATTAATACATATTATTATGATAACATAATATTATGCTGGACTAAATCTAACATGCAATTCTTTTTAAGTTTCGCCATCAGAAAAATCACATATCAAAATGCGACTACCACTGGTAACTCAACATATCTTAGTATTGACTAAACGTAACCAAAAAAGAAAACTACACTACATATCAAAATGGCGTACCACAAGAAAAAATATTGAGCATAATAATTTACGAGTATACATCAAATAAATAAATTATCGAAATTGTGACATTTGTTAGGGATTCACTAACCATACAAAAATAAACATATTATATGAATAGTATTGCAAATTGGTACTATGATACTAATTATTATATGTGTGTAATCAATTAATTAATTAGTCGATTGTATTCTAATAATTGTAATACGTAATACGGATTTGGTAGTCGACTCGATCGTCTCATCCTTCGTTATCGTTACACTATATATCCAATGTAACAGACAGAACAGAAATACTATAACAGCGACAACCTTAAGCTATTCAGTACACGCTATATAGCTTAATGTACTTATATTATTCGTAAGAGTAGTCTCACGAAGATACATATTATAGCTGATCTGATGAGATAAACAATAAGATATATACAATAATAAGACGATTTAATTAAAAATTATGTTTTTTTATACTTATCTTGACAACTATACTGTCTAATCTCATAAAACATAAGATGACATAATATCTAATGGAATAGACATTCACATACTAAAAAAACTTAACAAATAAGGGACATATCTTATACAATTGACCTATAGAAATAAAAGACACCTTAATGAAGCTTTATATGAAAAAAGCTTAATTAATAAAGATAGGTTATCTAATGCAAGATTTAATATTGTATTTGTCATGCGGTGATTTTCTATTGAAATTTTAATCATTAGAAACGTACCTCTACATTGTCTGTCTAAACGAACAGTTAAAACTAAGCCGATTTTTGTGGAATCTGCAGTGATTATACGAATGATTCCTATGATTTATCTATTCTCGTATACTACGATCGATTCATTAGCCGTATATTTTTCCTTTTCGTTATTTACTTACAGTTAGTTGAGAACAACCCAATATCAAGAGTACCTTCTCCTGTTTATGTAAATGGCACAAATGTACAGTTAAATTAAGTCATATTAAGAAATATTGTATTATGTATGTTGAGATTATAATTACGATTACTCTTATTGTTAGTACTACGAAAAACAACTTGTTGTCTTACTTGAAATACATGGCTGACTGAAACTATTCGAGTAACATTTTAAAATTATAAAATCGTGTTCAAATAGTCGAGAATTCTTTCTTTTCGCCAATTTTCCTTTGTTCTTTTGGATCATTTAGCACCTTGACAAATGTTGAAGACGATTATGCAATCCTCCTCATGCTGTTAATGATTGAAATTGATTTCCTTATTCAGAAGTCTTATTATATAGCTTGGCTTAAAGATAACGAAGCGCCTTAGTCTCATCATGAAAAATGTTTTCCGTACTCCGTGCGTGTCCAATATTGTATTCTAGTTGATATTAATAATATTTCTCGCAAAATGACCGGGTTGATTTTGTATGGAGTAAACTGTCAAAGTAGCTGAACTGAAAATGGATGATCTTTTAGCTCTGTATATATAAAATGTTTGTTTAGTTTTGTTGGTAAACCTCTTGTGTCCTAAATATTAATGATTCTACATGAATACTTATGACATAATGAAATGTATTTACTCATTCTCTACCTTTACACGAGAATTGAAACTAATGCTACTTGTTACTTACTACATACAAAAACACTGCTCCTGAAGCAGAGATGAGGTAAAAGCAGAACACACATTTATTTATTTATGCAATGACATTGCGTTCTTGAATTATAGAAAAGAAAGAGCTCTACCTATTAATTATACTTATACTGAACTTACTGTACTGTACGTTTCAAGTCAGATGATGTCTAACTTAAGAAATTATACACATTGAATTAACGTTATTAATTTTAGGTATAATAACTAACTGTGCATATGCTGAATATCATCAGTATGAAAAGTTTAGTCGAATAATTACATAAATTAGAGAATATTGTGATTTTAATTAGGGCACGATCAGCAGAAAAACTTTCCTTGCAGTACCTACTGTACCATGTATTAATTAGGGAAGTTGTTCAATTGAATTGATGTAAACTTGCCATCATTATACTATTTATTGTTCATTAACTTTTTGACAAATCATCAATTGTAAATTATACAAATAAATTAATTATTGTTTCCTTTTATTTCAATATATAATAATATGGTCATCTTCGCTTTTGGTTCCTGATTGTTATTCTTAGATTAATTATAATATATTTTCTTGCTGTGTGTACTACAATTGTTACAATATGTATACTATATAATTAGCTAGAACTTAAGTTAGAAAAATAGATATTATTTTATTTGTGTTAAAATGGTAATCCTTACATATCTGTAATGTGAGAATAGAAACTTTCGAAAAGAAACTAACCATTAGTTGAAACTTGGGTGATTCATCCAGCGGAAAAGGGATGCACACACTGCCAAGCTGATCTGCACTTTTTCATGATGCACAATAATCCAATTGTGTAACCACTGTAACAATAAACACAAATTGTTCTTATTATCTGTAAGTAGTAGGCCCAATGAAATGGACTATAATGTATTATTGTAGCTCTAGGAAAAGCAGGCGAATCAAATATGAGCAATTATAAATACATATCAGCAACAAAAAAGGATTGAGAAGCCTAGATTGTACTGTTGTACTGTACTCTGTCTGTATTGTATTGTATTGCATGGTATACATAAGTAATTAGGATATATTAAATCAGTACACAGACTCTTAATACGTACGTACGCAAACCTAACTGAAAAGAGAGAAAGGAGAGCGAGAGAGAAAATATTGAGAGAGGGATTGAAGGGATTCTGTAAGGGAAAGCAATGAATCTAACATGCATAACTAAATAGGTATGAATGACTTTCCACCTTGAGACGGCTGCGCTACGCCTAATTAATCAAAATCTGCCTAAAAAACTAATTCATTACTATACTAACACTATACCATACAATACATACATACATACATACTATCGACTTTCAAGGCACACATCTAAGAAGGAAACATACATATCTTACCTAAATCATACATAAAGATTACTATATACTTAGATAAATAGGTGGAAAAAATAAATTAGAATCCAGGTAGACTAGGTGAATTACTAAATAGTTATATACTATGTATTACTTACTGTATGTACTGATCTAGTAAGCCATAAATTGAAACATCCGAAGACAAGTATTTAATTCTTTATGTAAACATACATGCAATATACAACTACAATACATAGCTACTGTACACATACTTATTTATGTTATGTATGTACATGCAACAACTGAAAATCCCTGACAGAATTCTATTTACACAGCCTGGATTGTTCTTTGTTGTACTATAGCATATATTTACAACCTATAATATATACTTACTATAGTGTATAATAAGAACAAGAGGGAAATGTGTAAAAAGTTCATTAAACAAACAGATATTAAATAATTTCGCTTCTGTATCTGGAGTTTCTTATGTGTCTGAGTTACATAGATGGATTGAGTTCTCTATGTTTTTGTCCTAGGTATGTTCATATTACAATTATAATTAGTACTTGTACAGTCTTTGTATACTACTGTGTGGTACTTGTTTACTTTAGAATTGGGATGCTGCTGCTACTACTGTTGTATGTAAATACTTCTATATAAACAATGATCGTGTTGTAAATATGAAAATGTACATATATATGGTAGATTTTAATTGAACGGTATACCATATTAATTAAGTTATGCTTATATACGTCTCGAATCCTATATAGAAGGCGTACGAATGTCGGGAATGCTTGCGGGTGTGGTGTGATGGATTGGATGTTGTGTATATTGTATTAATATTGTTAACATACGTACTGTAACAATAACTAATGAATACGAAGAGAGAGAGAGAGGGGAAGATGGGAAGAAGTCAAAAGCAGATTGTGTCGTGTAGATGAAGAAGAAAACGAAAATGAGCTGTTGTTGGTTTGGTTGGTTGGTTGACTGTCAACTGTAATAATGCACTGTTGTTGATTATTGTACAGAAAAGATATTGACTTGTTAATATGCTCGTACCGTATAATCTATTCTACTCAATAAGAAATTCCATACAGACTTTGTTAATGACGACGCCTACTTTGAGTACGTTCCCTCGATACATATCCTCAGAGGAGAAAGTCAGTTACAGTAAGTATACGCTAATGGGAAGCTGATTTCCAACGAATCCACTCTCGTACTAGAACAGAATATCATCGGACACAATTAATAAAAAAAAACGTGCTATACCGTGTAATGTATATAGAATTTATACTTCTTTGTGCATCTCAACTCTATATAGACAACAACAATAATCTAAGCACAATAAAACTTAAAGCCCTCGAGTAAAGGTCAAAGGAACATTTTTCAAAATCTCAGATAATAAACACCGTTTCTCTCGAGGAACTTTTATTACTGACTATTTACCTATCACTGCCTTGGGAAAGTTTTACACTACACGCAAACAGCGTTTTTTGTGAGAATGTGTTCCGAGGAAATTTAAGTCGATCCTAGAGTTCTTCGATTGCTAAAGCTTACAGTACACTTTTTGCAGACTATTTCATGATCTCTGATAATATTAGGACACCTTCATTTATTCTTCCATCCTATTAACATTTCATTCATTAATTACTCTGAACTACTAAAAATACTTTCTATACGAGTTAAATTACTAAAATAATCAGTTTCCCATTACATTTTTGTGACTATTCTATTTTGTGTTTTTAAGCAATAGATGTGTTAATTGCTTAAGTTAGTTAGTTTGTGTAGTTTTAAAACATGTTTTTCTCGTAGGTATATACACTGTATTATAATGATATATATGCAACGAGACAGTAAAGTCATCAATACTGGAAATAATAATATCAACTGTGCGTTACATAATATTATGAATAACAACATAACGGTAAATCTAACTTGTGTAAATTAAATCAATCAACTGAAATTACCTCTTATAACTAAAAAGTGTAAGCCATGAAATTCTCAATACCTGTATCAAGTAATTAGCAAACATACATAAAGTAGGTAGTGAGCTTAATATTACATAAATAATATGCATCCAATACAATAATACATTACAAATCTATGTACATGTAATTAGTAGAAGTACATACAGACAGTATCTAATTCTTAGCTAAAGCCAATCTGTATAAAATTAGTTTGATCTATCAACACATATCATAAATATTTAAAATTCAAATCCAAGTTGCCTGATTTTGCTCTTGTAACAAATTGCATACAGAACTATCATACATATCATATGGACTTACTTAATAAGATAATATTGTAAATAATCTATAATTTTTCTCTAGAAATCTTTATTTATCTTCAATTTTTCTGTATGAACTGTATAATTTTAATTTAATATCAAAAAATGTCAAATAAGTAGTAGCGTGCCTTGGTTTTCTCGTGTACATATTATATGTAATTTTATTGTTGAGAAATAATTATTATCCTAGCTTTCCAAAAAATCAAAGCATTAAATTTTTGAGTTTTGTGCTATCGTTTTAGATTTTTTAGTTTTTAAATGACTTATTTTTTGCAATAGTCTAGAAAGATTCGTGTTAAATATATGCATAATAATATTTGTGGATTTAGTTTAATTTGTATTTATAGTGCAATCCAAGTCAAAGTGTCTGTAGTTTGTAATTAGTACGTAGTTCCGTTTTGAAAGGCTCAGGTGAGAAAACATCTCTATGATAATAATTAAATAATGCTAATTAAAAAATAAAGTAATTTTTTGTCTCCCTGAAATTGCCGAACAGATTAATTACTATCAAGTGAAATGCACTGCGAATGATAGTATGAACATATAAGAAACAGCTAGTGAAATTATTGGTAATTAAAAGATTTGGTAAAATCATTTAATTTGATTAGCCATATATTGTAAAATTGTATAAAACAATGGAATTATTTATTTATGGCTAAAAACCTTTATCATTGTGCATACAGATCTAGATAATAATGCATCTTGCAGGATTAGAAATAAGCACTTCCTCAATAGTAAATGAGTTCCATAATTTCTAAGCTATTTTAATTAACTTTACAAAAATAAGAACACATTCTCACCAAGACCGCTGAAAATGTTGTAAGTACTCTACTCTACTGGAATATATGAAGGAAGGAGAAAGCGGCGAGAGTGACTTGACATGACATGATAAGTCAGGGCGTCGTCATTGTGTAAATGTTAACATATATTAACTGTAACGTTATAATTTAGGCAAAAAATCAAGTCAACTTGCAAAAAAACTTTACTACATACTAATAAACGTAAAAATACATACCTACTACAATACAACTACATACCAATACCAATACATACATAACTAAGTTAAGAATGTACTAATGACATATATTATGCTATGTAATAAAATTACAATAAAACTACAATTAAATAATATATGTATTGTACTGTGTATTGTATTGTATCGTAATGTACTGTATGAAGAAAATATCATAATATCGTATCGTACGTATCGTAATGATCATCAAAAGAAAGAAACGCTTGCTAATAGAAAAAATTTATAAAATTGCTTCCGAAATAAAATCTTTTTTGGAAAATTTCGCTCATTTTCTTTCGAGAGGAAATTTTTCTTTATTTGTTGATAACATCTTCACAGTACATTAGCATAGCATGAATAATAAGCGCTTATAGCTTCATTACAATGAGATCTATCTCATGATGAAATATCTCTATGCTCTCGCCCTCGCATTTTCCAGGCTATATAATAACAAAGTAAAGCAAGGCATCTTCCAGACAATCATTTTCTCATTTTCTATAATTTATTAGCAACAAACTTTCCCAAATGGGAACAATGAATAAATTACGCATTGTGAAAATATAAACGTATAAAATCTTAGTAGATATGGTATAAGTCATAAAAAGCATTTAAGTATACATAACAACATGTTTATTTTCACTGCGGGGATTGAGCGTACATTAAGCAAAAGCCAGTGTTGTCATCGTCAGGCATTGGAAGATTAGGCTGATCAGGTCCACCACCCATACATGGGTTTGACATCCCTCCACAATTCATTGGAGGAGGAGTGGCCTTTTCAAATTCATTGAAATGAACTTGCACGATAAAAGGCTGCGTAATCGCTAAAAAAAGTTGACAAAAATAGATAAGTAATGCTGGAGAAAATTGCTCCATTTTCATATTCTTAGAATGTCATTTTTTTACTTACTTGTGACAGGGACCGATGGAAAGATATTTCCGCAATATTTACTGTAATTTAAATTGAATATGATTAGCTCATATTGTTGTGAGAAATAAGTAGACAAACTGTTTGCTGTCCTAACGGAATCTTAATATCCAGAAAAAATTGGTGTTTAGCATGTGCCACATAGTTGGAAAAAACAGCAAGTGTGTGTTTCTGTTTTTTTCATAGGAAAAATACCCTTGTACGAGAATCCATTTGAGTTACAGTGACAAATTACGTTTTAAATTAAATAATAATGATTTGGGGAATGTGACACATTTTTTGTCCCTATTTCCGCTAACAGCAGGAAGTATTTAAGTAGTTGGTAGTTTGGTGAAGAAATGTAGACACAAAAAGTCAACTCACTCTGCTCCGAGAATCATAACCCAGTCTAATTTACAATCAGAGCCAGACATCGGAGTGCCAATGGTACCGACGGGTTGAATTCCAGTTATGACAAAATCATTGGTCCCTCCACAAGTTTTCCACTAGAAGAAAGTAAGGAAGATCAAATGTTGGAGTTTAAGACGGCAGTGAAAATTTTCGCAATATACTACGTTTCCTTACAGTGATTCTTTTCATGCCAAGATTCGCTTTGACGCAGATAGTGTAATCCTGGTTATTCAGCTGGTGCATATTCGGAAAGTTAAAAGACTGCACTGTACCTCTCTGATCCGTAAAGTATTGGAGACAGCCATCGGGAGCTAGAATATATTAAAAATTCATACGTTAATGGGAATTTTGTGTTCAAGATTATTTTTTTGATAGATAGTAGTAACGACATTCTTTGTCAATTTAAACCTTTCTCCAGTGAGTCACACTTGATCATTGTTACTTCAATATCCCATGTTTGCCCACTGTTCATCTCAAGATATAAATCCAAATTGATTTTTTCATTGCCTCCGTAGTTCAGATACACTAAAGCATAAGCACACCATTAACAGTTAACTACCAATATATATAAAAGTATATCGTGATATATGTGCTACAAATAATAATATGTAAATTAATAGTACATTATAGAGTATTTATACATTCAGCCATGCACTAGACTACAGATATGCTCTAGGCGTATTTATAAAAAATGCTATTGCAAATATTTTACTATGTTGCCCTGTAAGATCCCCGCACAAAGGTCCTGCTACTCCATTGGTAGCTCCAGAAATAGTAAGCGTGTCACTGTCACAATTTCCCAATAAAGCTGCGCTGCTCCCTTCCTCAATCCTAAAATTTATGAAGTCCAATCGGATTTGGCAAACACCAGGCTGTTTAGGAATTTCAAATCGGCACATATTCCTGAACGTCGTTGGCTGAACTAAATGTGTTCCGTTTGCAGTTACTAAGGCCGGAGTACTTCCACATGTAGTTGTCACTGTCGTTCATCCACAGAAAATTGACATTAAATATAAGGCTGTTATATGTGATATGAAGCAAAGATGCACATTTTTCTGGGAATCAAAACTTAAATTACAGTAACAACAAGTCCCGTAGCCCCAAGCACAGCTTCCAATATCCGTCCCTCCTGCCGATACACACTTCTTCCTAAAATACACAGACATTGAAAATTCCTTGTCAACTAATGCTCCAA
>JAAAYG020074456.1:0-38589 GCA_009936455.2 Tomocerus minor
ATGTGAGCGCTACACTCCGTGTGCAATAAAATGAGATCATAACGGGCGACGCGGAGTGGGCGTGAAACATAATTAAAATTAAGTTTGCATATGCACTTCTAGGCTAATGTATGTCTATACTAATGTTATATTTTGTAGCTTTGTACAACTACCTATTGCTACAGCTGCACAAACTGACAGACAGCATAATAGTAATGAGAATAAAAGAGCATTGCAAGATTGGTAGGAATCGTCTTCATACAAAGCAGTATACAAAATAGATATATATATACATGGAGTATGTACCTATATATGTTCATATAGTTAGACAATAGTTAGTGAAATCCTCTGTAAAGGTTTGATAGGTAGCATCTTCACAAAACGTAGTTACACAGAAAGAAAAGCAAATGTACAGAGTACCTGTCTATGTATTACATAAGTCAGTAAGTTGGCATTTAGTAGAGAGAGACAGAAATGTGAGTGGATGGATGGAAGTGTGTATCCTAGTATGGATGTATGTATGTAATGTCTCAACGTAGAGAGTGTCTAGGGAAAACTCTGTAAAGCAAAACGAATCCCACTGGCCCACTGATATGAACAAGCGACGGGTTTTTTGTCTAAAGCCAGCTTTGTTGTTCATGACTCTGTTCACATTTTCACATCATTCTGTGTATGGAGGAGAGAAGAGATTCTTGAGAGAGGGATGAGAGGAGATACCTTTTTATGATCATGACAGTATACACTTAAAAGACTCTATATCCTGGACAGGTATATATGTCTTATTACTACGTATTTTATAGAGAGCACGTTGTGTTATATATTAGTGGACTATCTCTCATGAGCATTGCATTTGGCAATGGAAGGAGAGCGAAAGAGAAACAGTGATAGTAATATGGCCAAAAAGTCACCTCGTCTTTGGCCAACCAATTTTCCTTGTCGAGTGTGTATACATAGGGAATTGTTTGTTATGCTTTGCCAAAGGATGAAACGATTGTGTTCTTCCATCCATCTCCAAAAACTACACGCTACACATACATATATACAATTTACGACTGAAATGCATTAGATGGGAAATGTACAGTGTAGTCAAAATGTATAATAGAGGAAAAGCCATGCAGTGGCTTATTCTAATAATATAGGATTAGCCAACTCCTCTCTCTCAGACTTCACATGCATGGCTATAGAGATAATGGATTAAACTAACCCGTTTTTATTGGTTTTGTATTGTGTGTTTTATAGCTTTCTGTTAAAGATCGGCTAGCAAACAGAGAATGGTGATACCTGACCTGAGTACTGACTTTATTTTACCATCCACCTATCCCTATCGTATCCCTTAGTCTATATAGCCATCCAACACACAACACACCCTTCTTGTGTGCTACATTCCTTTTCATAATAAACATCTGTAGATATATATATATATCTGTAGAGAAAGAGAGGGAGAGAGAGAGCACAGGTTCCTCTATACAATTGTTACCAAGATGTACTTTTATTTTAATGCTTCTTTCTCCGTGTTTCTCTTTCCCTTTCCTCACCAGCCATCTCCTCAACTTCACAGTAAGTAGATACTATTCTCTAGTGAACTTAACTGTCTGTCTGTTTGTGTTTTATGTGAGGACTTTCAATGTAAGTACTCTCTCAACCTATTAGACTTTCACAAAGCACAAGAAACAACCTCTCTCACCTACCTCCACTCACAATCTCCTAAAACTCTCAATGTATATCTACTCAACTCATAAGAGTTAAAGAGTAAAACAATAACAATCGCCAGGCAGCACACATGTATATACATGAAATGAATTTATCTTTGTTGTTGGAACAGAAACAGTTAAAACGGAGCCAATAGACCTCGAACACATATTTATCTAATGCGTGTTCACAGAGAGAACAAAAGAGCAACCTATGTACAGGGCATTTCTTTGATCTATTCTACTCTGTAAATAAAGCAACAAAAATCTTTCTATTATTTACTAGCACAGTTACTTTACGTATATATATATATACGAAGCTTTTCCAAGATATATATTCAGTTTGCCCACTATTGCATGCTGCACTACGAAACTTGACTTTTCTCCATTTTCTAAATGAACTCTCTCAACTTTTATTGATATTACTCTCACTTTTCTCGTCTCGACTAGTCCCGAGCCACCAATCGTAAAGAACTAAAGATGCTGTTGAGAAACACTCTAAACTTACAGTAAACAAAATCTAAATATGAATATCGGATACGCAGACGTTTAAGCCTTCAACCTAATGTTACACTCTTAGTGTAGCAACAGGAAAATTCAATTTAACCAACAGTTCTTAAAATTATATTAGATATATAGGTAGATATCTACAAATGGCTAACTGAATACATTTACATAAGTTGATCGTACTAACTATACTGTAAGTAGTACACACAGAGAGAGAGAGAGGAGAGAGAGTCAGAAGAAGAAGAACCAATGCAAATCATTCAGATTCTATTCTGTGTCTGTATTTTGCTTTCGGTTCCACAGCCTCTGCTTCTGACTTGTGTGACGTATTTTTGGCACGACAAGTTACATTCAATTTGACTTTTACTGTGCATATAACATTTATAAATGAGTCTTGTAAGTAATTTTGGCCTTCAGTTTAACATCATAGTCAGTCTGACGACTAAGTCAATTCAAACGCCGTTCCACAGTGGAGTGCACTATAAAACACCAACTCTATTTCTACAATCAGTAGACACTACTTAAATATATTAGATTAAGACACATTCACCTTGTTTAGTACAACAGTACATCTGCTTCTTGTATTTTTACATTTTCTGCTAGTTAGGCCCTTTAAAAAGAGAACAGACGAAGTCTTGTGTGTAGTTTAAACATATTTACAACGCAATAACTTACGTTTCTCCTACCTACCACTTACGTCACTCAATGGCTATCTTATAAAATAGATTTAAATGCTAAAGTTTAAGATAGCTTCCTAACGAACTAATATCTAATAAGCAAGTAGCTATATCTCAGTGCTAGAGAAAGAGAGATAGAGAGAGAACGTGTATTAATAGCTTCATTACGACAGAAGAAAATCGCAAAGAGATTCTTCTCAGCAAAAGAGGTTGGCTGTTGGCAAGTTCAGCCAGTTTATTAAATAGACAAGCTACTACGAGATTAGCCAAAAGAAATGTCGACTTGCAATGCTACACTTATGTAAGAGCAAGTGTATACTATATACATTATTATACATTATGTAACTTTAGCAATAGCTGAATAAGACGTACATTTGTAACTTGAGACATTTAGACTCACTCGTATGACCTAACTGACGTTAACTTGAGGGGGATTAGGAAATAATAGGCAACTGATACATAAAATTTATGATATGACGTTCACTAAGATTACACAAAAGAAGCACTGGAGTGAAATGAAACGAAAGTCCACAATAAACTAAGTTCCATGCAACAACGATACACATTAAACACAACTCTCAATAATAAACTACTCAAGTTTACGAATGCACAGTGCTGTATTATATCTGCATCAAATGTATTAGTTCCACGTGAACAACCAATAGTAATCATGTGCAGTTAAATTGTATGTCATTAGGTCCTTATGCATAGTCCTATATACGTTCCAGTAGCTTTATCAGCACAATTTTACTACAACATTGACTTGCTAAAAGTTAACCTGTGTGACCTGGTGAGGTAATTAAAATATTTGTGTATCAGTTTTTTAATGGCAGTTTTATAACTAATGTCTGGCAGAACTATTTTTGATTGCTCCTTCTTAGATCATTAATATGGGGCCGTATCGGCAGTGTTCTACAGATATTATATCTTTGTGTCATCGTGCCGAAAATAGAAACGTCCCGTTACATAAGTTGTAGTAATTCAATTTGATATGACAGGACACTTCGAATCTTCCATAACACTACATGGTATTTCCTATGATGAAACCTGCATCTTTCTAGTCTGAAAAAGAATTATTTGTTGGAAGGAGAATTTATTCGAAGGAATTAGCCAATTAATGCTCACATGTCTCATGCATTATCTAATTAAATATATGAGTACCTTTATTACTCCTTTCTTATAGAACTGACTTAAGATTCAAATTAATAAATGGAAAATACTTGCAAACATACGTAAATACATATGATATACTATTTATAGACAGTAGTTTAACGATTTTATGATTAAAATTTCATATCCTGGCTAAAAACAAGTTGATTAAAAGCATATCAAATGACACAATAGAATCAGACCCTTATATAAACTAATGGTGTATAGTATTGTAATTTTAACACAGTGGATTGAAATTAAAATACCAAGTAAACTGCACTGCTATCTAATGAAGTAGGTAATAGTATGATATTTTCACAAAAATTCAAAAATTACTTGTGATAAGGAACACTTGTGCAATTTAACAATTTTCCTCCATTTTAAATGCAAAGTTTGTTTATTGTTAGTCCTTGTCCTCTATTACAATGAAAGGTAATAGAAAGGATGCAGAGAAACAATGAAAATTCCTGCATAAAGTTACAAAAAGCTATAATTGTCACATTTTTTATTTATTGTGTTACAATTGTCTACCATTGTAACGTAATAGTATGAGTTGGAACTAAAAAGCACGCACACACAACGTTGTAGACCACTAGCACCGTAATAACAACCAGAAAATGACACTTGGAATATAATGTTGGAATCAGTTCGCTCTACTGAACAATTCTGTGTTTAGAAATAGCGAGACTACGAATGAATAGATTGGTAGACAAAAAGCGAAGCTTCAAGGGCTTTGCCAATCCATTCTCCATTTGAATAGCCCGAGTTATTAATTGAATTCAGTTCAACTTTCCAACTATATTTATCTCAAATGAATCAAATACTATCATATCAGCAAAATTGCCCATTCAGCACTAAGTCTTATTACATAGACGCATTACTTATAACATATATTTACCAATCCCTAGTGAGTGCCAGGCCGTCGGTGCATCAGTATTTGTGCCAACTTAAATGTAAGGCTGAAATGTTATGCAATATGTAACTGATATATTTTATTGGTGGGATAGACGTGTTTAAATGTAACACTTGCAAAGAATGACACAGCACTCACAGCAGTGCTGTTGGCACGAACTATACAATTTAAACTGGAGAGCTATAACTAATTTACTGAAGAGAAAGATAAAACTGTTGTCATAAAATAAACAGTATCTGTATTTGGGTAACTTAATACTTTCGGCTATACATTTATAGTATACTAGCAGCAAAGGGCAGTAAATTTTGCAGGCGATAATGATACTACGTGCATTGCATCTGAATTCCAAGTGAACCACTTAAGTGATACCATGAATCATGAATTATTAACTAGTGACACTTTCATATTTATTGTCCACCACATTAGTTCTGTCTATTAACATTTTAACATCATCGTGATATTTCGATTTAAATAACATGATCTATTACATATCTTTGGACTTTGGCTAACATACACTCAAAATACCATTCTTGCTTGAATATTGAAAAAATTTATATTATATACAAAATTAATCGAAATTCTTATTCACAGTACCCCTTAATCTTCCGAAGGACAACATAAACTGAATTCACTAGATAATGATTATCTAAGTAATTCTATATGAAGAAATAATTTTCCCTCTGAATTTAATTATGCATGGAAGTTATTTACAATAATAAGTAATTGTAAATGCAATTCATATAACATCATAAGACATCCATAACATCATAAAATATTACACAATAGGGTAAGAAATCAAAGGTTGTTTCAGAAATTATACTTAGTTTTAAATCAAAATTATATGTAGAGCAAAACTTTTATGACAAAATTTATGGCCCTTTATGGTCAGTCGTGGTAATTTTCAGGTTTTCTATGTTTAAGTATTTAATTTGGAATGATTTTCTATTTTCTTAATCGAATGGTAATCCGAAGAGATCAAAAGCTATCGGCTCCTTTTTGTTTAAGGATTTATGAGATGTATCTAACCGAAGCAATTCGGTATCGGTTCGAGTGACTAGCATGGATAAGATTCCTTTCTACCTCAGCAAACATCCTCCACAAATCTCGTTCTCTGGCTCAGTTACAAGATTTGCCTCGATCTTGCGATCGAAGCCGACTTGTTGGTTCGTATATTTTATGTACATATACATAAATATAATGGTATATCCAAGTTATTTATATGATTTTGGCTAGCCTTAGTTCACTTCGGCTTGAATAAGACGAAGGAAAGAATTTCAACTGTATCTAACGATGGATAGTAGAAATTCTTTCATTTTTTTGCACCAATAGCTTTCTCTAGCAATTCAACTGTTCTCTCCTATTTAGCGAGATAGCATAAGGGAAACTTCTTGAGAAAATGAAAACATGTAGGAATACACAAAATTTTTATACTACATGTACTACGTGATTTAACTTGGAAAATGGTCAATGTTTGTTAAGCGAACAAGTTTTTATACTTTTTCTCACAATTAGAGTCCCGGACAGCCTAATATACTGAAGGCACATCTAGTCCTTTTATGAACGTCACATTTATCAACTCATTACGAAGAAATGGATACTAGACATGTGACACGATTCTAATTGCTACTATAAGTATAGAAATACCAAAATGCAATCTGAAACTACAAAGCAGACAAGGTGCAGCATTTCAGAAGAAAATGTTATGGTGTAGAAAATGATTAAAAGCTTTCAAGCTAAGTGTGCGAAATGTTAATATCCCGGGTAGATCAAGATAATTAGGACGAGAGTGTATATCTACTACATAAAGTGCAAGGAGATAGTACCCAAAGCCTGCCTTTCTTTCTACTTTCATTGAATGAATGAAAGCAGACTCATTCGGAAACGAAATGCATATGTAATGGAATTTATCGACTAGAAGTAAGATCAATGCTAAATCAATTCAACCCAATAGATGTTGAGACATGTAAAAATGTATTGTGTTGTGAAATTCTCGTGCATCCTGACGATAATAACCTTCCACTGTTTCTATACTATTTCATTCTCACAAAAAGTATTACCTATGTATATATATATCTAAAGTAGCAATTTCCTTTTCTTTGAAAAAGTGTAAGAAAAGAGAAGTCTAATCCATTTGGCTTTCCTAGTCTGAAAATAATAATAATGTGAACCAACTCAAACAGCTAAACTTATTTTGCCTGCATTGCAAAAAAACTTATTTTTTCCACAGCTGTGGTCATTCTTACCTTACGGCAGTTTCCAAAAGGAGTTGCGAACCTATTCTTATACAGCCAAATGTGCCAAATGTCTTATACAGCCAAATGTGCCAAAAACTCCTTTCAAAAATATCGCTGATAACAAAGGTCCATGAATTAGACAGGACTTCTTACTTGCAGTTAGCATTTTACAGTAATTCATTTTTCCTAATAAATCTAAAGATTTTCCTGTCGTGCTAAATTCAATTATTTAAATCCAATTTTTGAATGATTTTTTGTCTAAAAATTTTTACGTTAGAATTTAAGTAGAAAACAATGTTAAAATTGGAGCTTTTACGAAAATTATTGATAAGATTGTGCAATTCATATTCATACAGTGTGGTGCATTGTAGAAAATGAGAAAATAAGTAAGTAATAAAGGTACTGTTACTGGTAGTTCCGAATCGAATAATTTTCGTGTCTATATTAGCTGTAGCTACTTGGTTGAGATGTAATACGTGCTTGGATTATCGTTAAGAGCGTGTATGATTTCCCAGAAGCCCTAAAAACGGATTGTATAAATGGCACTGCTCATGTGTTTGTCACATCAGCTGGCGAGAGTCACTTACTTGGAGAAGGAAATAATGGGGCATCTCATCAGCAGACTTTCCTCCACATTTGCAATGCGAACAAATTGTGTTTGTGTGGAGAGAGAGAGAGAGAGAGAGAGAGAGGCAGAGACAGTGTGAGAATCGCACAAGTCTTTAATTTGCCTAAAAGAACTCACACAAGTGCAAGAAGCACTTAGACAGAATAAGAGTAAGTCAGGAGCGTGAAGGAAAAAAAGCAGACGCAGACTAATTGTGAGTTGTTGTGTTTGACAGAAGAGAAAAGGGAATCGTGGATTTACGTGTGCACGTTATTGATATTGGCAGTGTGTCTATTTAGATCTTGATTTGCTTTGATGCCCAGCGAACATGTGCATGAATAAACACAATGATGATAACTCTGTGCTATAGCTGTGTACAAGTGATGATTTGTTAATTCCGTGAGGAGATATTTGAACTATTAATTGTCCATATTGCTATGTATAACAAGGTTGAAGGAAGTGGAAACAAGTTGATAAAGAAGGTATGTCCGTAAGAAACACACTGATATTGTCGTAATGTGAGTTGAAGAAGCAAAGAAGGAAGGAATAGTGCTTTGAATGACGAAACGAGGAGTTTCGGCTGCTTATGTCAAGAAGCCCGAAAGAGAACTGAACAGATTTCGGGTTCGGGTGCGTGTCCTCGCAAAGAAAGCTAAAATGCAAGTTGTAAGCAGGAGCAGGAGTGCTAAAGAAAGTCGTCCACAGAATGCGAGAGACGAGACGAGTCTGCGAGAGAGTGCAGAAACTTCCAACATACTTATTATATATTATAGCTGTAGATATGTCTGGGAAGTCTACATAAAGATGTAAATATACGAGGAGAGGACAAAAGGAAGGAGTTAGACCAGAACCAGAGAGTCATGCTTACATCAAATCCCTATCTATACTCTACTTACAATTTGTATACGTTCAGAATGATACACACATAAGTATTATAACATAGGAAAAGTGGCTTTCGCAACGTTTGCTTTAGCCCTGGTGGCCCTGTCTATGAAGTCTGGCTCCTCTCCTTCGGTTTTCCGTGAGGTTGCCCAAGCTCACTCTCGTTCTCTTTCGTTGCTCCTATGAAAGTCTGTTTTAGTCTCCCGGTATCTTTTCCCTCTTTCTCTCGCTCTCCAGACCTGGAGATGGAGGTTTCATGAAACTCTGGATTCAATCCTACCTTTTCCTTCCGACTCCTTTATTCTATATATCAGTGATCCTAACTCTAACTCACACTGAGCAAACGGCTCTTGCTTAATACACTAAATTTTTCCTCTCAAATCTATTATGATCTCTTCTAGAGAGTTACTACTTAGGTATCCTCATAAGTCTCTCTCTCTTATATCGACTTAATCTTTCATTGAAAACCTCTCTCTCTGTCTCTCTCTCTCTTGATATAAGTAGGCATATCAAAATTCCTATATAAACACTCGCCTTCGTATCTTCAGACTAGTAAATAATATGATCGGAAGAGCGAAAGCTCGGGAAACCAACGTGGAGGAGACAGACGATAACCAAAAGGAACGAAACAAAACGAAGGAGGTGGGAACAGATATACTTCTATTCTCTGTATATGCAAGGATCCTATCCTTCTCTTAGTTTAGTAATCTATAGCTACCTAGTCAGTTTGAGTGAGTGAGTAGAAGAAAGAGAAGGAGCATGCTTGTGGAAGATACAAAGGAACCAAAGATCCGATCCTGGAGCAAAATATTGATCCTGGTTTCCATCTCCTTCCTATATATCCCATCTCCATTCTCTTTCTCCCCTACTTTCAACGAACTGCCAGCGTGGAAAGGAGCCCCACTGAACAGATCGGCCTACCTACTCATACTTCCACCACCAACTTCCAGCTACTTATAAACGGAGAATGTATAAACCTATATGTCCCTCTTCTACTAACAATAACTTGCTATTAAACATATTATTACATTATACTCACCTAGATCCACCGTATAATATAGAAAGAAACCTCCGCGAACAACTATAAACTACGACATAGGCATTTCTCTCTCTCTCTCTTACTTTGCTTCACTGACTCGGGCGATTACATCTTATGCACATACTTTCACATCGTCTATATATAAATTAAGTCTTGTCTCCTTCCTATTCCTATCCCACAACTTATGGCTCAAAGTAACGAAAGAAATCACTTTCAGGCACTACTGCCATGAGATATGAACGAATTCTCCTAAAACAATGCACGGAGGAGACTATAAATTCTACACGCTAGTTTAGCACTATCACTGTATTTAAAATACATTACAAAGTTCATTACATATTTTACATCCGAAATATTACACCTTTAAAAGGCAACCTATTATATAGTACCGTATATTTTAAACTAACATAGTGCAATTGCTGTAAAAGACATCACAAAAACTATAACATTAAGAGTACGATTTTTCCAAAGCATTGGAATAAAATGAAAATAGAATATTTTTTCTCGATTGCAGCTCTAGAAAATCCTTTGCTCTACCAAAAAATGTATTTTTTAAGTGTCAGTCATATTTCACGGAAGGCAATTTTACCCCTATTCTATATACAGTATTCACTATTCTATTAGATACAGATGATTAAACTTCACTGTGCAGTGGAGTCACACTGTCACACATAGTTAGTGTGGACTAAATGTAATTCTGATTATTCCGATGTAGGTATATATATTGGAATTGGCATTATTACATGAAAGAGTACGCAGTGCAGAAATTGTTGTCATCCGTCCCAGTACAAATATTAAGGGCATGCATAATATTGCATAAGTGAAAGCTGTGTCCTGTTTTGATGAACATGAGCTGAGCATAAAAGTATAAAGAGACAAAACACAAATACAAAAGAAATTACGGTGCGTATACGGGACCCGACTCGGACTCGGAATGACCATTAGGGACCTGACTGTCGACTGTGTCGACCACACAGGACGCGACTCCCGACCATACGGGACGCATCACATAGGACCAAACTTACCCGACCATACGGGACCCGACTACCCGCCCATATGGGACCCAACTACCTGACCATACAAAACCCAACCAATACCGGACCCAACTACGAGGCATTTCAATTTAAATTAATTAACTAAATGATAAGGTTCAAGCGTAAGATTCACTGGGGCGACCTTTCTGGCCTTGAAAATAGCTCGTATAATTATGATCAAACGCCAAAAATTATCTATTAATTAAATATGCAACTGCTGCTACGTGTTTAAAGAGGTCATTAAATATTGTCATTTTTATTTAGAAATATGGTTACAGAGTTCACGACCATTTATAGCCGGCTAGCAGCATTTTCTCTTATACGTTGTCTACGTAGTGTTGATATCCTCAACCCTATTACTAATAAATATAATTTTATGTTTAACAAGAGGTATATAGTATATTATATGAGGTTTATATAGTTAAAATTCTTTGGTTTATAATTTTCATGTACGATTGAGTATACAATTTGCTATGAGCTAACAGTAACGTTGGATTGGAACTAGGCTGCAGTTACCGTAATTAAGTGTATAAGTAGTTTCAGAAAACATGTAGTACATTATTTCCCTGCAAAACGTAAAATATGTAAAAATTGGAATATGAAGTGAAGTACGATGGAAATAGCATTTATATAATATATATTCCAATATACATATATCACCATTATCAGACGTGTGACATTATATAGGAAACATATACCTGCAAATATTTGTACAAAAGCGTCTATTTGTATCTCACAGTGTGAATTATTATTAAATCAAGACGAGCACGAACAATTGTCAAGGATGTCAGTCATTCGGATTCACAACGTACTCCATGCAAAATCAATCAATGTATTTATTACTTCTTCAGCTTTACAACTTGGTCATGGGCAGCTTTGTCCTGAAATAAATTCAATTCGCAATTGTTTGTTAATAAAAACACAAACAACAATTTAACAAACCATTTTCGAAGCAAGGTGAAAGGTGCAAATAGTAAAGCTTAAAAAATTAAACACCCTTACACTTGCTGAAATGACGGGCATCTTAAATGCGTTTTCTAGCCATTGAGCTGCCATAGGTTTAGAATCATTCATTTGAAGATAACATTTAGCAATAAAAAGCCTATTTTCCTTAAAAGGTTTCCCGATCTTTTCAGCCTTAAGGAAATGACCTAACGCTTCAGATACAGTGGCGGTTGGAGGAGTGGAAAATAAGGTAGCAGCTACTTTACGTTCCAACCAGGAAAGTTGTGATACCTATAAAACATAATTTTACATAACAAATTTATTAAGAGACAGTTACTTTGCACTATGTATCCTGATCAAACAAGATTATGAGAAATTATATACAAGTGAGAAATAGATTTGAGGTAAGATTACTTCAAAACAAAATCTTCCGAGAAGATGGTGAAGAGCAGAATCTTGTGGATTAAGTTTAACTGCACGGTCTACATGTTCCTTAAAAATGAAACCATTTTTGATCTTTTCATTTATTCCAAGGAATTCACCTTTACTACCAAGAGTAATGGCATACCACTTATGAGCATCGGAAGACGCGTCATTCAATTCCAATCCTTTTTCAGCATAACTAAAGGCTATCGTAACAAAACAAAAGTTATACAATACCTTCCAAATTACTATTGTATTACTTACTATTACTTTAATATAGCAATATAATAAAATGAAGTCGGTGCGGACAGAAAGAAAAAGAGAGAGCAATATTTTAGTTGAATTGACGACAAGGATTTTGTTTTAAAAAAGAGTCTAAAATTCAAATACTACGTTCTCTCTTGACTCTTCTGCACATTTGAAACAAATTATTTTTACCAGCATATGATAAATTTTTCTTTAATTCTAAATCTCCATTATTTCCTGCTTGGTTTGATTCATAATTTGTTGATTTCGCGAAACGCCACCAAAATTCAAAAGAACTGGTTAGCTAATCAAACGAAAAGCATAAATTAATACACAATTTACCCCATATTCGGGAAAGTTTTGGGTCAAATATGATTGATTACAAGGGTTTTAGAGAAATAAATATTGGCAATATACTTTGTCTTGATTAGATTTGAGCAATAGGTATGCTTCATGTTGATTCGCAGCCGCCCCCTCCAACAGTTCGTCTATTTTAATAAAGAAAAGTTTTTGCGGATCCTCTTCAGCAGCGTTTAGCTGAATGTCGTCCAAATCTATACCAGGTCTAGTTATGTAGTAGGAATTTTTATATTAGCCAAGAATAAATACAAAAATAATTTTTCATATATAAATGACAAGTATACAAAAGACACTTACTTAGAACGCTTATTAGCCAAAAGGTCATCATTTTCTTCGCCGGAAGAGGCTGATACATAGACATCATCATCACCCGTTTCATAACCGTCATTAAAACGAACTCTTCGGCCTTCGGAAGACCTTCTTACAGAAAATGAAGATGATATGCTTTTCTTACGAGCCACGTCAGAATGATTGCTTTCGTCTGCTACCACAGAGCTTTTCAGAAGATCAATTTCATTTTTCAAATCATTAAGCTGTGAAGTTACAGTTGATTGAATTTGAAAGTGTTCTTCTATCCTCCTCTTAATATAAAAAAAGTAAACCGAGCCAGCCCCAACAAGTGCACCAAATCCTACCAGCCCGAATGCAGTTAGTATCACACTACGTCGCTCCCATATTTCTACCACTACTCCATTAGAGGCATTTATCATAGGCACTGGTTTCAAACTCATATTGGCTTTTCTTCTTGTCTTTCTTCCAGTTCTATAGTCGTTCTTAGCAGCTCAAATCGTTGTACCAGGGGAGAAGGACTTGTTTGGGACGTGACCGTGACCGTGAGTATTTATTCATTTGCATCTACGAATATTTTAAGTTTCACGACTTTTGGCAAGTTGTTCAGCTCATCCCTCCAATCCAATATATAAAGGACATAATTCTGGAAACACATTTAAAAATATTATTATGCTACATCCATATTAAGTCATAAGTTGGTTACATACATTTTACGTTATAACCTATGTTATTACTTCCTAAAACTATTAAACTAAAGACATTTTCTTTGGTTTTTTTGGAGATCTTTCTGTTTCACTTTTTAACGCCGCCAATGCATGACTGATTGGTCAGAGAGTAACTGGTGTCAATCTCAATTTCAAACTTGCTGAATATACTGTCCACTACATCTGTGGACTCTCTACAGGACCAAGGACTATAGCAAAAGATATCGGATATCTGGTGAAAATTCGAAAATTCTTTCTACTAAACGGTAAGAAATTCAAATTTAATTTTGATCTTACATTAGTTTTGTTTGGTCACAGTCTTCTCTGCAGAAAGGCCCTTTAAACACCACTCGCAGCAGTCTCTGTTTCTTAAAATATTAGAGAATGTGTAAAGTGTTTTGTTAATGTATGTGATACGATTAGTTCTTGTATTTTCAGTTTACGAGTATCGAAAATGTTTTTAATAATAATATATAGTGCAGTAAGATGGTTGGTATGTTTAGGACTTTATATATAACTTTTAAAATTGCAGGTGCGTATTTTTCTACTCATTGGAATAAATTATAGGTATTTACTTTCTGCTGATTATTTCCTCGTTGGCCGCAACTCAATTATGTTTACGTGCCCACACACTGCCGTAGTGGCTCACTTCAAACTTTCACTCAATGTGAAACGTCATAAGGGAAAGCAGGATACTCAGTTTGTATTTTACTCGGTAGATGTAGCTACTTCATTGATTTTATTTGGCAAACTAATGTGATGATATGACGATAAGAAAGAAGGTGATTGCTGGTTGAGATCAGAGCTGCTAAACTGTAGATGTAGAGTAGAGTCCTCCAGATTGATGTGTGTGAGTGAGTTGTGGTTTTGTGGTCGTGTGACTTGAGTGAATTGGAGACAGACGACACAGAATGACTGATTGATTGATAGTAGATAATTATTATCACATTCATATCATATCACAATATGTAATATTAGACAGTTTAGACAGTAAGATGAGATGAGAATATTATGAGTGTTTTGGAATACCTAAGCTGTTATCTTATGCACATGCACATAGAATATATTTATAATCAATTAGTGCCCATTAATGAAATTAGATTGTAATATAAAATATATTTTGCAAATACAGAATTCTGCGAAAGCTAATTAATGAATAAAACACAAAGGACAAAGGAGCATGTGTTATACGGACACACATAATATTTGTTATTTATCCAGACATTTGTTGACAATTTAAAGTATAGTTAGTGAACAATACCAACACTTCATTCATCCTTTCAAATGTACAGAATAAATTATATGAACAATAAGTACGTAGGTAGTTAAAATCAGCATGAAAGTATACTTAGACATTATTTATATTGGGTGTGTACAGTGACAAGTTGACAACCAAAGTATATTATGATCTTGGTATGATCCGTCCTTAATGGGATTATTGATCGTAACTATCAAAGTTGCCTTGTCCGATGATAGGGCTTTGTCTATATTATTTCCACACATAGGGCTGATACCTAAACCGTCATGGAATGAAAAGTAATCAGACAAAAGTGTCACGGTATATCACTGTCACGATTACGATGGTACTTGGCCTGAAAGTGTTTTCCTGTACAATACATACTTATTATTCCTGCTGTCATTCAGTATATAAGCTATTTAAAATTGTAGGATGTACACATACGTTAACTCTAAATATATTTGGCAGAATTGAACTCAAATCTCTTAAACCAGTCCCAAACTACATCCCTATTTCACAATCACTTTGTTTAATATACAAAATAGAAAAAAAGTCATGTCTTCTCAATAATTTTCTTATTTACAGTTGGTCACATTATGAACGCTTCTATAAGTATATAACGTACATATATGTACGTCTTGGTATTTTAAATTAATGTTTCGAGTCATGAAATTATGCTAGATACGTTTCTTATCTTCCACGCTAGCAAACTGAGTTATATCACTGGCAAAGGATAGGAGATTTGTTGTTTTTAAGTCCTCTTCTGAAATTGCATGACTGCTAGGAGATTTTCCATTTGTGAGCACGCATGAACTAATGCTAGTTTCATTCGAGTCGATTTCAGTAGTAGTGCCCATAAATTTTCGAAACACAAACTTAATACATTTGTATTGTATGTAGGTTACTGAAACTAGAAGAAGGAGTATGAAACCTAATGTGTCTAAGCAAAAGTATTGTATAAAGTTCAGATGTCGACTTCCTAATTTCAAGTGTTCGGCTCCTTTATGGCGAATCATATATTCCGTGAATTCGATTACTCTTTCCAATGGAGTTTCTTTCACATCTCTCATAAGAACTGAGAGTTTGTCAATATTTCTTTTGTATTTAGGGTTGCTCAAAACCTCTTTGAGACACTGGTATATTTCTTCGGCAGTAGCTGTGTCTTTGTTGAATCCGACAGCAATTTCTTTTTCCTTCATTTTTATCAAAGCATCTCCTTGGTCGATGAAAATAGGCATGCCTACCATAGGAACTCCGTAATAAACTGCTTCCATCACCCCGTGAAGACCACAATGAGTTAAAAAGGCCTTAGTCTTTGGATGAGCTGTTATAATACAAAAAATATATCAAACTCTTCTTAGCATTGTTAGGTCAATTACTAATTAGTTAATGTATAACTGGCAATAATAACATTCTTATTACCTAAAACATCCTGTTGAGGAACCCACTCCAATACTTTGACATTTGGTGGGACATAATCAATAGCTCCTTCAAATTTGACTAAAAACTTCTGAGGTAACCGGCTAAAAGCCTCCATAAAGGAATTGACTAGTTTTTTCGGCACAACTTTCGGGTTGAAAATGAATCCCATTGTGAACAAAACCACGCCGTGATCTCCGGAGCTTTCGACCCAGTCATCAATTTCCTGCAATCATATTTAAATAGTTTTAATATTAATTATCTCAGAAATTAAAAGTTATATCATTCAATCATCATCATCATTGACCTCGCAATATCTGCTATTTAAATCAGTAATATTAATAATAATTACTTTTGGCAACGGTTTCGGATTACGAATTTGCATTCCTCCAACATTAATGAATGTTGGTGGAAGAAGTCTGGGGTAGTCCATAGCATAGTCGGTGTTAATGAGCATCCCATTCATATTCTTCAGTAAGTCAAATGGATGAGGAGTTCCGGGGTAGTATTTTTGCACAGCCCGATTGACTATGTAGCAATGAAGGAGCATACAAGCATGACTTCCCAATTTCATGAATACATTGTATGTTCTTTCAAAGAAATTCATTTCATCTCCAAGTTTTGACAAAAAGGCAGGAACGTAAGATGCGGGTAAAAATGCAGTCGTATAATCTGCTTCGCCCGACGAAAACGGAAAAGCCCAATATCCAACTGAAGGTATCTTCAGTTGATGAAGAAGAGCCAATCCACATTCATTGTACAAAATGTCTATGATGGCAAGATCAAATTTTTCTTTGCGCAATGCCCTGTAGAGTTGTTTATTTGCTAACAGAGTTTCACATTGGCTTCCTAGAAGAGGAAAAGCTTCTCCTCCAGCTTCGAAGACCGACTTAAATGTCAGTCCAGAGTTCCAAAGAATGTCAAATGGCATCTGAAAAATTATTGCAAATGTAGACATTCATTCATAACAATTCTTTTGGATAACATATCCTTACGTTAGAAATACAAAAACAACTGTTGATTATTACATAATCAACATACAATGCATATTATAATTACATAAAGCAAAAACTGTGTTTTTAAAACTACCATAAATGCAGCATGTTTTTCTTTTGACAAGAAATTCCATCGCCCATGACTGTTATCCATGGCTAAGGTGGTGACAGATATATTTACATTACTGGTAGCAGGAAAGCTATGTTGATCTTTCCATCTGACAATGTGAATGTGATGGCCACGTTGTGATAAGGATTCAGCCACTGAACGCAATGTTAAAACATGCGATCCTGAATAGATTGGGTGAAGAATCAAAATCTTTGCCCCTAATGATACCCCGTAGAAATAAAATAAGGAAAATAGTCTGAGGAATATTCGTAGCTCCATTGTTGTATCTTAGTTGTTGTTGTCTTCAAAGAAAATAGAATGGAATGTGGCACGTTGTGATTGTGATGCAATGGATGAAGGGTTCCTGCAAAAATAAAATGAAAGAGAAATTCATGTTAAAAATATATCTATTGAATTACATGCACATATCTGCTTACAGTCTGTAAGCAATTAAGAAGATAGTATAGACGTAAACATTTAGTAGAGATAATATAAGTAAATTGCTACACATAATATTCTAGATAATAGTAATGGTTTAATTGTAACTTGTTACTAGTAAATTAAAATCTACGGGCTATAATATTTCATGGAATTAAATCGTATAGTACCAACAAACCTGTAGCTAACTTAAGATTCATTATTTATATAGGAGGGCAATATATCATATAATAGTCATAAGAATGTGCCTTTAGTTTAAAATCTTTAACTTAGGTAACTGTTTCCTTGCATGTAGGTTTTCGTACATTCATTCATTGGCAAAAGATAAAGTCAGTGTGCTCTGTTCTTCATCTGAAACTTAGTAGGTATCTATTGTATCAAGTTCAGCTTTGTTATACGGAATGTGGATATAATATACTTATCGCTAGTAGTTAGAAACTCTCACTTTCATAGCTTTCTTCTCACAAAAGTCAAAATAATGTTTATTAACACGAACATACACTCATTCATATAAGATATGTACACAGCCTATTGAAAGCAGTAGTAATAATTGCAAAAAAATTGCATATGTAATGCTCTGAAAGGATAGATAACGAAGATTATATATTATATTGTGCTAGGATATTATGAATTACTAAAAAATAAGTATACTCATACAAAAAGTAAAATAATAATACTGTTGAGTTGTGTTCGCACTGTTTGTGTACATAGCTCACACAAGCAGCGACATATAGACATAGCACAGAACAGACTATTATAAATAGTATATGCACATTGCATACGTAAGTATGTTTACTTGATATGTTTTCATTGTCTATGTCTGTACTAGTAGTGAGTTAAAGTGCAATAACATTATTTTGGGTTAGATTTGTACCTGAGAGTTCAGTTCAGGTTCAGGATTCGCTCTTAATTTCAACTCATTGAATTTGTTCCACATCCGCACTTGCCTTGCCTACCTTCTTGTTTTGCTTGGGCTTTCGCATAATACTATTACCTATACAAACTTATGTACTTAATAATGCTGGTATGGTACACAATTTCCCTCTTTCATGACATGCGAAGAGGATGATTATATTATTATATACATGGACTTGGGGGACACAACAACAAAAACATACCTCAAACGACATACATACATAGTTTGGCGAATGAAATTAATAATTGTAATCTGTTGTGAGCGTAAAGAAAGTCAAAGTAATGGTCAGCGTGTTAGTAGCGGAATACGAATGAGTCAAATGGAATGCGTAACAAAACCGGTATATGAAGTCAGTTCAAAGTTTCCAAGCAGAACGAATAGGCATATACTACGTTCATTGCTTTGCTAGTCCTAGCAATCCTAGTCCCTATAATTATTGAGCTTTACCTGAACTTAGTGTTCGCATCTATTGATATTTTAGTCTTTATGGCAATTTATAAGTTTTTTGTTGGGTATTGTACAGAAAATACTAACACAAACCGAAATGATAAAAGTTAACAATTTGTAAAGACAAATAAATATTCAAACAATAATCATTTGCATTCTACCCCAAAATCCAAAACAAAAGCTGTGCTTTTACAGTGACAATGGGGTAGCACGTTTCTTTAGACATCGGATGCTACTATCAATTAATAATAATATGTCCTCTGTATATTAACGACCAATGACCAAATATTATAACTGACATAATGTACCAAGCCAAGCTGCGCTAACCATAACCTAGTAAATATTTGACCAAAGAAATGATGGAAAAAGTTTATATTTGAAATGCATTCGTACTCAGTTAATTGCATTATTAATTTTTTCTTGCCAGGAATGTACTTAATAAAATAAACTATGTAGGTACGTATTAATATATTTATGTGAGGTTTTCATGCAATTTCCTGATAATTCTATACGAGGGTGAATAGACTGTGTATTACTTAGCTTGGTGATTGTTTAGTACTAGTTGTAGATGTTACAGAGTACAATCTAATTATAAATCAATTGCACTTAGTCATAGATTATTTAACTTTAGTTTTAATTGTTCTTAACTGATTTTCTATTTCTCATTCACATGCAATGGTACCTATTAGGCTATTACATATCCATTGAAGTTGTGTTTGTTTGTTGCACTTTTATGCTATGCTGTACCGGCTAGCGGCTGTACCTCTCAGATCTGTTTGTGTTAATAGGGGTGCATGCTTGTATTACATATTATGCACTTATAGACGGAACATACCTGTAGCTATCTAGTAATTATCCTCTCCAGTGATTTCATTTGGCTCAGAAAAATATTAACAATAACAATTATGGACAGGTAATCATATCTAGGTACAAAATAGGAATTACCTTCAAATTAATACGCAATGTATGCACAATGGTAATTAACTCGCCGTAACTATTACGTTGTTTACTACTGATACCAATTATTATTTTCTTACTATTACTAAGCAAGTTACTGACGGCATACTACAGTAAATAGATTTTTAAATGCCAATATTCCATATTATAAATACTTTTACCTTTCATATCGTTTCAATCTATGTACCTACAAATTAATTAACTGTTAGTAGTATATCTAGACTGTGGGTGGATAACTGATAAACACAATGTTGGATAGCTGATACTAAAAATACTAACATTTACTTGTTATTCAACTGGCTTTATGGAAGGCTTAATATTTTTGGAATAATGAATACTAGGTATAAGTACAACTTCTTTTCGATAAAACCAGAGTGGATAATTCTTAGGTTCCGTGCGAATGCATAAAGTACTAGTCAGTCGCACAATGCTTTACTCAATCCAAATTCTTTGGTAATGTTTCTTTCGGCATGTCACAGAAAACTTGACGGATCAGACACGGAGTTGTACAAATTCGTAGATATGGTATATTTTAGTCTGTGTTTTGGATTTCGGATGTTCACATTTTCTTTGAACTTTGGCCAATAATAACACTTTGTTTTTTTCAGAGTTTTGACACTTTTATGCTTAGAACAATTATACAACTTTCAATTTTAAAACACAACTTGAGAAAAGCATATTCAATAACGATTCAGGGTGTAAAAGTGTAGATGTTACAGTCATCTTAAGGATAACACATCATATCTGAAAATCAAGTTTTCCCTTTCAACTAAAACAACAGACTAAAAGGTTTTCTGCTGACGATTAGCTTTTGATTCACTCATGATGACTATAAATTATTGCCAACAGACTCTTACTACGATTACGCAAGTTAAATGAAACTGAAATAATTTCGTGTCCCTAGCTCCCGTCGGCAATTATCTTTGCAGATTGCAAGTGCAGGTATAAATCATTGTTATTTGTATCTTCTATATGCGGAGTATATTAATGGATAACTGTCATGTTCAAATCATTGCCATTACTTTTGTGTGCTGGCATTGAGAAAGAAGATTTAAGAGCTGAAATAAAACTGTTTTAATAGTTACTCAAGGAAGACTTATGTATTTACCAATGCCTTCTACTTGACATCATTTGCATTTGCATCGTATGTAAAATGTTGTGTCATCCAAGGGAATAAGCCAAGGCTTATATAAATCTTTCGTTCTTGATCATCATTGTGTATGTACAGAACAGTTTTAGTCATACAATTCTAAGTTTTAGATGAAGTACTTAAGTTTACTCTTACAATGCGACCAATACCAGCAAAAAACCCTTTGTAGGATGGCAGCCTAAACCTAAATAGCCAAAAAATTCGGCAATGTACGTAACTGTAATATTGCTGTAATAGTTGAAGCATTAGATTTTTGACTAGCTACGATATCTCAAGTATCCAGGTAGGCAACTCTAACTCTGTCTAGATAGTAGGTATCTACGACACAATAAACATAATGTGTGCCACTGTAACACGCAAGACCAATGCAATTGCTAAAATACATGTAGCATTTATCTTTTAGGGCATCTGAATTGTGTTTAAAGATGTCGTAGTAAGTAAATCTATTTTGCTCACATCACATCTCTAATTCTCAAAGTACTCACGTACCATAAATCTTTCAATACTCCCAGGACATCATTGTGTAACTTTTGTGTAATGCTCATCTATTGTCCATGACAGTTGGAAGCCATTGAATTGATGCATACACGTATTATTAGCTAGTGCTACCTTTTATACTAGGTATCTGTAGACTCATCCTTCTTACAAATCCAATTGTCTAAGGAGTAATAAGTATATATATATATTGAATAGTAGTTTATATCGGCGGCACGTGTGTATGCGAAATTAATTTCGTAGATAGATGATGGCAAGAAGTCTAGAGTAATTTCTGGGTATGTCTATACTTCCCACGCTACTTACCACTGTGATTGTTAGGGAGCATGAATTATTACCTGAAGGTAAAAAGACGGATCATTTAGAAAAAGCGTCTTAAGAATGAAGGTCCATATTTAGAATGGATGCATGGAACTATGAATCTCGTATGTGGTACGATAGCAAAAGAAAATGTGGCACAGTTATATTCTTTTGCTTCAGGCCTTTCTTCGTCTGCAGACTTTTTTGTTCTGTTCACTGAGCGTGTACGAAGTCACATCAGTCTCAACCTAACAAATGTCACAGTCACATTCACATCATTGACATAGAATTGAATTGATATGCCACCCATTTTGATCCACTTCCGATTGAATGATCAGGGAAGTTTGTTCTACACTCAATGTACTTAGGTACTATGCAAGCCAAAGCTATTTTTGCCTAATACTATTGATCGCCTTAGACAATTTACAAGTACAATAGTTTTAATTTAACTGCTAAGGGCAGTAAGATGCTTAGAATTTGATCAAACTTTGATAAGCAGTGTCTTGAGTGTGCTCTATTTTCAGACTTTAACATGCAACACTTTTTGAATAGCAATCAGTTACTAAGATGTACTTGTGTCTTATAGTTTTCATTATTTTAAAACTCACATCCAGATGTAACTTCTCACTTTCCGCAAAAATAGCTTGTCATTTTCAGAAATAAGATATCTTCATTAAATGATAAAATTTTTGGTGAAGAGATTGTTGTGTCCCAGACTGTGAGTCTCAGCCACACTACGTCATCGTGACTGAACTGTAAACACTACTTCACTGCATTTATAGTATAACCCATGCATAAACTTGTCGACACAAATGTAGCACCAATCCACTAAAATCACTTCCCTTGTAACTTGAGTTTTGCTGATAAATTGCACTAATTAATCCCATAAAAGTTCACACCGGAACGAAATCGAAAACTATACAGTTCGCGTGCACATAAGTGAGTTGGATCCATATATGCATCACATTGATCTGTTGGCAAAGTTGGTGAGTAGATAGTGTGACACAGTAATACTATGTTCTTCTCCCGCTGTCTATGGAGTATGGGGTTAGTGATGCACGAACTACATAGTTGTACTTGTTGGCACACTCTTGCACGTCTTCAGATGAAGATGCAGAAAAATGAACTTTACCAGACAACTGACAAGAAGAAAATGCAAGAGGTTGGGGCTTGATGTTTGTGGGGAATCAGGTTTCTCTAGTGAGGTGAGATGAGAATTCAGACAAACCCAACTTGAAAAGGCTAATGCAAAAAATCTACTCCACTGCACTGCCTGACAATTACAATTTAACTACTACTAGATGCATACAGGGATTTAGCATATGGTAGGTATATACTCTAGCCATATAACTATGTAGCTATAAGTATATAAAAGGGGGATAGTTTAATTTATACAAAGATTTGATGTATCATGCAGTAAGTATCACACAATCACAAATGTCCGATGCTAAAGCTAACCAAACCTTCTGATTGTTTAGTATGCACCAAGTATAGTGTCCTATTGGCTTCACTTTGCTTGTGCTTTCTGTCTTCAGAGATACTTGACTCTGTAGTCACTGAAGCTGTTAATCTCTCCGTTTATCTTCGGTATGTGCATATAATACTAGCACAATAGTTACTTTTGCTATATGAACTGATAGACGCTAGAATATATCACTTAGAACTTAAAGAACTATGATAAATGTAGTTTACTTAGGTTTGCTAATAATTGTTTATGTCAGGATAAGAATAAGCAAATTGTAAGATACGATATCTATATACAAACATGTATATATTATTTGCACATTAAACTTTAAGTACTAAACTGCAAGAGTAAACTGTTTGTTTTATAACGGTATCTGTGCACTAGTGTGGATTAGGTGGCTAATTTTTTATTTGCGACTAATTATGTCAATAAAATTCTACTATTTTTCGCGAATGATAAAGATGTAGAACACTGGGAACTACAGTTCATAACAATTTTTGTAGAAAACGTCGTGGTATATTATTTTTCTTCTTCAACCATCAATTTTCACAGAACTACTGGTTAAAAATCACACCAGTAATCATCACTAAACATCATTAAGCAACGAAATGACAAGCCAATATTCCTTATTCTTAATCGCATAGTTTGTTTTTGTAAATACTTTCCGTTTACAGTTCAGACTTCCAATACATTAGTATTCGTTGCTAACAAGTAGTTAGTATGTATGCACATTGTTACAATTGTGTTGACTAAGATATATACAAGATATTACATCTGATCCAATGCCACCGCCACAATAGTCACCTTTTTGCTATTCAATCCATGTATCTAGCTAATATTTGGCAGATTATTGCTTTCTCGAATATTTAAGTAGCAATTGAAAATGAATTTAGAAGTTATAGAATGGAGGGACCTTTTTGATGTTCAGATGAGACTGAAGGGAAACTACTGACCGACCAACAACACTGTAATGAAAATCAACAAAATTGTATCTGCTTATCACTTTTCCCCCCTTGAACTTCAGAAGAGCCACGACTTTTGTGTCAATGAAAATGAGTAAAATTTAAAAGTCAAAAGTTTTTATCATTGCCTATATTATGTCTATACGCGATGTGCACTCTCTGCCTGCACAACAGCCTGCACAGGTAATGCAAGTTGAACGAAAAGGAGCACGATCACATTATACTCTTCATGTTTCAATTTCTCTTTGACGAATACAATGTTATTCGCAGTTATGTCTACTTTTTTACTCTTGGATCCTTTAAGCGTTTTATTTTGTTCACATATTATGTGTATATCAGTACCACACTACAGACGTTACAGGTATAATAACATGATCTGCTACAAATTCTGCTAGCATTTAGAAATACTATTGTTGTTGTAGTCTAGTCTGTTTCAATTTAAAACTAGTTGTAGTTTTAGGGTATTTATAATGATAGTAAACTTAAACTACTTACTATATAGTTGACTTGCAAGCTCAATTTGGCTTTAAGTTTACTACGAACGAGATTTGATCGAGTGTTTATGTATAGATACCAACTATATTCTATGTGTTTAAGTTTAAATATAAAAATTTCTATGGGTAGGATATTTCTTTATAGAATTGGTGGTAGATAGGTTGCTGTACAGGTTTATGACAGAAAATCTGTACTGTACTTGCAGTTGCAATGTAGGTGTGTGATTGATACTGATCTTTAACTTAGCTTAGCCTACCACTATATATGTGGCCTAATATTTAACATACAATGGCAGAAAGAATAAGATGGATACTTCAGTCTAAGTTATATACCTATGTGTAAGGTGTATGTAGTATGTATCGTGTTATATCTGTAGAAAGACACTGACATTTAGTGAAAGTTGGGTTCAGTTGAGACAAGTATTTTTGCTGTAGCTTTTAGATAATCATTATAATGCTTAACTTCCATTTCTAACGTTCTAAGTAGCTACCTGTATAAAACCATTATTTTAGATCTAGTATACCCAGATAGATTTTTAGTAGATGAATAGCATTTGGGCGTTAATGTGAGCGTGAAGGAGATGTGAATAAGTTCCTACTGGGTGTGCGTAGCTGTGTATCTGAATTCAACGTTACATTTAATGCAAGAAATAATATTTATCTCGTCATTAGTCATTAGTAAAAAAAATATCTTAATGACCACTGCACGTTCACGTTTGTAAGCATGTATTTAAAATGTTCGATAGTATGCATAATTTAATTAATCATTAAAATACTACTAATTTTTTGCTTAAGCCTTTGTTCATCAGACGAAGTAAATTCTATATGGTCGCACTCTCGCACTATTATAGATTTGGCTACTATTGCCCAGTCTATAATCTTTGATGGTCTTCGAAAATCTTCGGCGTAGCATATTGGTGTGTATTAAACTAAAACGTGTTGACACAAGCTTATTTCATCCTCGATGTTTCAATTAACATTTATGCAAGTTTGTGCTACCAAGGTTTACCCTTTTTTGGGCCTAAAGGTGCGGAAGTGAGAGAGAGAGGGACTCACGTGAAAGATATCAGAGTATAAGTATCATATGAAAATCAGCTCAGAAAAAGGGCCATTGCAAGCGTGAAAAGGTATTATTATCTAAATACGATACAATAATTTATCGATTTCTTGCTTCCGAGAGGTGAGCTTAGAAATGCAACGTTATATTGAAAATGAGAGAACAAACGATTACATGAATTAATATGAGACAGGAGTATACCATACCCATTTAATTATTTTATCTAGTTTCGGTGTTCGGTATTGGTACACAAACACAACTGCTTTGTGGTAAAGGGAACACATTTGTACCATCATCATTTGCTCTACTTTAGTAGCTGTGCTCGGATTTTAGAGTGGTGTGGTAAATATATAGGGAGCCAAAATGTAATCGTTTCGTAATATATCGTAAAGGCTTTAATAAGATTTTCGGCATATGCCTAAAGGGATATGTTCTACAGATAGCTATATAAAATTTGTATGGGCTCTATAGATAGAAAGATGCAGTAGAACTAGTCGAAGTTGGAAAGGAGATGAGGAAAATAAAAGTTTTGGGTTTCGGTTGCATCAAGTTGCAGGCTTTGCGAAGGCTGGTTTTGTTGTGCAGTATATATTCGATACCCGTCTCTTCAGTTTAGAATTCTGTTACTTTTCACTGCCTGCATCTACCCAACACTGCTCTATGCTAGTCCATGCAGTAGTAGGAAGTTTCAGCAAGTGCCAGCAACATTTGTATTTTGGAACAGCAGAGTCCAGTCAGTGGCTGGCAAGAAGTTGGTTATTTGTTCTCCTTCTTCATAAGAGCGGCCGTGTGGCGTAATGGAAACGCGTCGGACTTCGGATCCGAAGATTGCAGGTTCGAGTCCTGTCACGGTCGACAAATTTTTTGCACTTTTTTCATTGCCCAATTTTCATGAACTGTTCGTGTTGTACTAGTTGTACATACTCATAATAATTTCTTTCCCCTGGCTAAACTATAGTTGAATGGTTTAGGTCTATTGGTATATTTTATGAATAGGTAGTCATATTTGATAGTGTTTTAGCAGTTTTTTTTATCAAGAAATGCACGCACATCAATTTACTAGTTATGTTTACATTGATATTTTCAGATTTTCAAAAAACGGCTTCACTATGGATAATGTGGCAAGTCAAATGGGCAGTTTGCTTCTAAAAGGATACCGGATGTTGGCATCATCGTGTGAAATCTGCAGTGTAACTTGATGTTTTAGTTTCTAATAATAAAGTTATATTTTTATTAGTTTTATAGGCTCATTTTATTATTGTCTACTATAAATTAAGTAGGTAGGTGATTTAGTGTTTGATATGTTTTTGAATTTTTCCTGTAACTACTTAAGTTATGTAATGATTAAGACGTTGTCATTATCATATTTTTATGTCGGATATAGACTGTACTGATGCAAGACAAACAAGGACGAATCTTCTGCATTTTATGCGAGGAAAAAAAGAAAAACGAGCAACTGAATCCAGGGCCTACTGGTTCTGGTTCATCCAGTGGTCTTGTCGGTAAGAACCTAAGAAGAAATCGTCTAGTATTAAGTCTTTTATTTAACTATTTTATTTAGGTCCTGCTGAATTCAATACCCTAATATTTATTTATTTATTCAAAATCAGCAGCGATAAAGCCACATATTTTGCCTGAAAATGATCCAAATGGAAATCTCTACAGCGTTCTGTCCTTCAATCAAGGCGTACTACTGGACCAAATGAAGTTTACTGCTGATACATTGGAGTCAGGTCGTGAGACCATGGACATTCAATCAAAAATTCTGCATGTGAAATTCATTCAGCAGTGTGCCGAAACTATAAACGTTATTCAGAAAATGCATGCCTAAAATGCATTTTATAAGTTCTAAATCATTGTTAATTATAATCATCTTTTTCATTTCCAGTGATACAAACTGATGAAATTAGGCATATAAATACAGATAAAGGCTTTCCATGTGGATGCGATCTACTTGCTTGTTAGCTACTTTAGCTGAATAATGTTTACAATAATACAGAAAGCTGCATTAAAATTACAATAATACTATTCCTTTGTTTAATGAACCCAATAATACTATACTGCTTAAAAAGAATAAATCACTAACTCTTTCCTAGAATATGTGTAGCCACTGAAATTGATTAAATCTGGTCCCCCAGAAGGACAGTCTCATGAAAGTTAAGAGTTCAATTAAAAATCACAATGAAATTAGGCCACAAGAGGCCAATCTATTGGCACTGTTGCATTGCAATGTGCCAGTGAGAAGATACTACCGAAACCCAAGTAAGATAATCAATATGCGAGTTAAGAACACTGAAACAAAATACTAGACTAATACTATTTACTATTATAGCTGCCTTCACTTACGCATTTAAATGTCTACTTAGCTATAAAAGTTATTTATCAAACAGGTAATGCAGCACGAGGATTTTTCAAAACTAGACAACAAGAGTTTTAAGAACAGGAGCATTATTTCTCATTAAGGAAAGCAGATAGTTAAGAATTTATTGAAATGAAGTATTAAATATTAAATTAAGATAATAAATAACTGAATATATATACTAGACGGTAGATATTACCACGACCACAGCTGATTTTTGGTAATGATGTAACTCATTAGTATTATCGATATAATATACATATAGAATTACAGAAAATTAAATACATTCATTTAACTAACTACCTTTAAAATTGTTGCTGGTTTAAAGTATTAAATTCTAGTCACTGACCTCTCCATCACTAATTTCAATCGTATCATTTAGAGTTTGTGTAACTTCGATGAGTACATGCTCTTTCTCAGTTTTAGCTTCCCCTTCAATTTCCAAAAGCACGTCCAGTTCTTGAATGGGAAGGCGTATGAGATGTTGTTTTTCAGACATTAAATCAATCATTTCTTGCATCATATCCGGAAAGTAAGTAATTCCATCAAGATATATCACTTTAAGGGACGGACAGTGGCGAATAGAGTCGTATAATACAGATCGGGCTCGTTGTACGTCTTTTCCCTGCTTAGCACGCATTGCCAGAAGTTTCAAATGTATTCTCCAGACTAAAGGACAACTTCTTGTTGCAATGTTAGCCTCGGCAGCACAGAGCAGAGAATCCAGTTTGTAAAATATTGTGTCCAACGGAACAGCAGGACCCCCTGAACAAATAATTTCAATAATAATGAAGAATGAGGGAGGAATTCGTAACCAAAGTGTTTTTAAATACGATCTATTTGTAAGTTACCAAGACCAAATGTGTCCAGTCCTATTTCTTCGTCGCGCTCTATTTCTTCAATTCGTTTTGCCAATCCAAACCCCATAAACAGAGGAGTCCATCGAATCGACACACTCGGCGACTCTTGCTTCACAATCGACACCATTAATCTCCACAATTTGCCAGCAATACTGCTTTGTTTCTAAAAAAATTAATAATCAACCCAATTATATTAAACATACCATTTGTAGGGTTTGTTTAAATATTTTAAAATTAACAAATATTTTAAAGTTCATTGCTCTCAAGAGTCTGAAATTGAGACATTAAAATTATAATAGGGTTGAGACACAAATGGCATTTAAATAGATAAACAGCAATGGTACCTCCACGTCTGTAAAAAGAAGTAATAGTGGTGGGCTTGATGGAAATTCTTCAAGAGCTTGCCCCAGAACTTGACGAAACTTCGAGTTTATCATTAAATTTTTTGAAAGGGCGCGAGAACCTATTTTGCACCAGGTAATATAGATTTGCTCCCTAATATGGTGAACACTGAAACAAAACATTTATTATATTTAGTTGCTTTAGCTAAAAATTAAATTGTGAATATTAAATCCTATATCAAATATACCCTGCGAATACAATGAAAAGTAAAATATAAAATGAATTGCCATGATCTAGGATTTGATCTTCTAATTGTCTTGAGCAATACAGGAAATAAAACTTGAGATCATTCTCGAAGTGAACAGTAACCTCCATAAGTTAACAGTATCCTTATTAAATATTTAGCAGGCACTTACTTGACAACCTCAGGGACATACTTTGTACTTCGGCTTAGTGATTCTCCTTTAGGAAAACTACTCAGTACCGTGGTGAAAATCTTTCCAGCTTTTTCAAAATCATGTAATAGGAATTCAAACAACCCATAGGCAGATGTCCATTCAACAATAAAATTTGCTTTCTGGAGTAAAAATTCGATGCATTTGTCTCCATCATATCTACTTTGTACAGAAGTTCCTTCTTCATCAGCCGCCAAGAGTTTATTAATTATTTTTTCAAACTTTCGCTTAGCCTTCATTAAAAAGTTTCTGTTAGGTTTTGAATCATCTTCTTGGCAGATTTCTTCAAGATTAATTGACTTGAAATTGTTTCCAATTGATGCCAATATTTGTAGTGCCAGCTTTTCATTTTCTATAACATAAAATTCTGCCAATTGTCTGTACATGCGAGTTAGCTCCGTTGCCTGTTCCCAGCTAGCCTCAATATCAAATTCTTCATCTGAAAAAATCTTATTTGTTGTATTTATCGTTTTAACTAGAAGATCTACGCATTTAGATTTGTTTCCATTAAAATACTCCATTAAAGCCATTTCTTGATAAAGCGTAGGGGAATTTCTTAATTTTTCTTTTTTTAATAGATTTTTGGCGAATTTCATTTGCGTTTTACGATCTTTTGCATTGCTCCTGCTTGACTTTTGCTGAAAGCGAAAAAACATTTCCACCAACAAAGTAGCAAATGGTTGCTCAAGATTATCTACGCTTCGTTCAACAACATTTTGAAGAATTTTATCATAATTCGCATGATTTTCAGACAGGAGATCATCTTTTGATTTCTCTACTTCATCTGAAAATCGACTTGACTCCAAAATCAACTTTTTGCTGGCAACTGTGCTATGGTGAGTAGGAACCGTATGTTCAGCTAGTATAAATCCTTCCGGTATTGCACTCTCTGAATCAGTACTTGAACTATGATACAAGTCCAAATATTTTTGCCAGTAAAACACTTCGTCAAATAGACTTTGACAATTTGACATGGAAATGGACACAAATGAGGGCATTATGGATTCTAATGAATGTGTCGATGGCAAAAAATCTTCCCTTAGCAGCAGCAAGAAATTAATTACATGTCGAAAATATGCTGATTGCATTTCAAATGGGGAAACAGACGAAGGAACTGCATACAAAAATGGAATCAAATCTTCCACAAGAACAATCCTCTGCGAATCATCACAATCATCGATATCCGAACAAGCATCCCTCCAAGGTATCCAATAGAGTTTCGAGCGACATGATTCAATAAATAGCCAATTGTTGACCTTTGAGTTAGCTTCTTGTTCAGATTCAGCGATATTTTCAAAAAATTGATCTTCGAAATCCGCGACTGCAAAAAAAGTAAATATACACAGTTAAATTTCCTCGATATTTATTTACATCAATAACATTGTCTTTTATACCTTTGCTATCTGGTATTCCTACATGTGTTTCAGGTTTCGACTTGGTTTTAACCCAAGTGGACCAGCCCATCGCTCCTTGCTCTCCATATCTTAATGTTCCCGCATTCCAAAACAATTCAAAGATATCGGAAATCTCCTTCCAATCGTGTTTTGATTTATCTTTTAGCAACTCTATTGGACAATTAAAGTCGATTTCTAGTTTGGCTTGATGAAGGGCTACGGCCCTTTCGGTATAACCAGAGTTTTTCAATGTTAGCGTAATCGACAGAAAGACATCCGACATGAGAAGCAAGAATTTTTCAGGCCGTTGAAAATCGGAATAGCTAGGATTAAGCATTTGCTTAAATTTTTGAAAACACTTGCTGAACACCTCGACAATAGAGTCATGAGAAAATAGTTGTAACTGCGTTGAAGCAAATCTTAAGTATTCCACCCAAAATGACGAGATTTGCTGATATGTGCTCACCAACTTTTTCCATTCAATTAATACAAATCTTGGTTTGTAAATTTCACAGAGGTAGCCCATTCTATCCATGTGAAGTTCCAGGGATTTCGGATTAAGATCTATTTTTCAAAAGTTTGTATGTTAAATGTTAACAAACAATTGGATATACACTGGGGACAATTAAATAGAGTATTTTCTATTTATCATGTGTAATAAATTAAACCATAAATTATTACCGATGGCTTTCTCCAGTATAGCAATCTTTTTCTCAATCAGTGCTTTCCTATTTCGCTTTTTGCCGCCCTTTTTAGAACCCGTAGCCGAATCGGTGTCAAAGATTTGATCGGATTCCTCAAACACTTTATCTTGAAACTGGACAAATTCTCTCCATAATTGAATATTATGTGGCTCTTTCCTAACTTGAGAATTATAAAATTCAATTTTGTCCTTTATGCCCATTTCTCCATCTTTCCGAGGTAAACTGTAACTCTCGAAGTCACTGCTTATATTGAATCTGTTATTGGAGTTGTTGGACGAGGTTTTTGATTTAGACAGGGAGAAAAACTCTACTGTGGCTGCACATTCTGTAGAATTTATTTTTTGCCTTTTAGATGTAGAGTCATGCTCTTCAGATCTCGCAGATGAACTATCGTCATCTTCATCAATTCCAGGCGGCGGTACGCATCGAAATTTTGGTTGAAAGCGATAGATTTTATTCAAGTCGTCCGAGGTGGCTCCTAAAACATTTCCTCGTTCCGGATAGTATCGAGGTGTTTGGTACATACTCAGACTTCGGAAAGTTAGATTACTTTGGGTTGCATTAGTGTCCACCCTGAAGGCAAACTCTGGCTGTAATTCCACTTCTTCCAAAAATACCTTTTTAGGGAACTGTTGCGAAATTCGAAGTCTAGAATGTAAAAAAAAGCCCAAAAACTTACGTAAGCTAGCTTCAAATAACTAAATACAGAGTGAAAGAGCCAATCAAAGATTCATCCAAATCTGGAAGTACGTAAGTCACGTTGGAAGTTGATACTTTTAAGTTTCAGAATTTAATCTTCGTCATGAAAATAGATTTTTTTTAATTATTTACCGTTAGGAATTTATGGCGGTTTCCCACCAAGGCGACACGACAACTTCCAAACGGGACGTTTTTTTAAAAATTGGGAAATTGATTTTTTATATAGTTTCAAAGAAATTGAAAGTATCAATCAAATGACAATTTGTTCCAGCGAATTTATTCTTGAATAAAAACTGTAAAACATTTTCTCAATTTTCGAAGTCGAAAAGAAAACTTTTTACAAACGCATTGATCTTAAAATATCCTTATAAAATATTAAATATCCTTAATCCTTACCGATATTCTTCTTGAGGGTTGGTATTGCTACGATGGTTATTTCTCCACCTATCCCGACCTTGATCTCTTTCTCGATCCCGACCGCCCCTGTTGTGCCTATCATATCTATCTTCGTAACTGCCTCTCTCTTGTCTTCCTTGATGACCACCACCAAAGTGACCCCGTCGCGAACTACCCTGGCGGTCGTAATCATAATTATTGTTAGTCCGGTGCCTATCATTGCTTCTACTACGACTGCGACTTCGTTTCCTTCCCTTGTCAGACCGCCTTCGGTGATCGTGGGATCTTTTACTTTTATGCTTCTTTTCCGGTATTTCGCCAACCTCTTGGTCTTCTCCACTTCCTACAACCTCATTGCAATCATCACTGGACTCGATTGTTACTAAATAGTCTTCTTTGCTCCCTGTTTTGTCAATAGAAAACAACGTCTTGGAACTCCCTTCTTCTGCTTCTACTAGACAAAAAGAAAACATTCAAAATTAGTCAAAATTTTTGACATAATAAATTATAAAGGTTGCTTAAATACAAGCCTGGGCGTAGGTATGAGTCAGGCCTTACCAACACCCCGAAAGGGTCAGGTCATACTGGTCATATATCTATACACTAAGCCGCGAAAAGAAGATTATTATTTAATACATCTCACCCTCATCATGGTTTGAATTCCTTTCCTTAGGGTCTCTTTTAATTTTTTTTGGAAAATTGCCACCACGGGACGATTCTCCATATGCTGGAAACATTGTCTGTATAAGGAAAAAAAACAAAAACCACCACTTCATTATCTTAATATATACGCATACATGCATACTATTTATAGAGATTGACGTTAAATATATTTTATTATACCGAGAATACCGACCACTTCACTGACAACGACTAAACCCGATATAAATTTTTGAAGTACAATACAAACATGTGTAATGCATAGAATTGTTTTTACCCTCTGTTTTGAATTTCAAAGTAGATATTTCAAAAAGTTCAAGTTTGGCTTGTGGGTGGGCCTTCTCCAACTCCAACTGTTAGTAAATGTTGTATGACGGCTTTTTTAATTTTCTGACGTTGTTAAAATTGTGCCACTGCGTTGGCCTGGTCGTGCTTTTACTAATTGAAGCTTGACACTTGAACAGACAGCCACAACCAACGGAGTAATAATATAATGTTGAATGTAGAGTAGACTGAGTAGTAAACCACTCTTCGCAAATTACATGTTGAACAACATATATTTTACGGCTACAAAACTAGTTCGATTCAATCTAAAATTAAATTCAGTTTCAAAATGTAAATTATTTCAAATTGACTTTCCACAACTATTAATGTAGTACTAATTTCTATAATAGTATTACTTCGAATGACTTACCGGACAACTTGAGTTCTGTATCACCCGACATTACATGACTAATTTATCAGACAACATTCAAGTTGGACCCGTATATGTAGGACCCAATGAAATACAAGACAGACTGCCGCATGCGACCGCCACAGACTTTGCCTTCACACACGCCGCCGGTCGCCGATGTCATGTGTTACCAAATTAATACCAGTATATAATATAACTTTCATTCAGCTACAAATGAGACTTTAAGTCCTTTTAATGAAATATCACATTTTTCATAAACAACGAATAACCCAGAGGAACCAGCAATGTGGATAACTCCATTCAATAATAAAAGGCAGCACACATTAATGTGTGGATTTAGATGACTCGTCCCTTTAAAGGCTACACTCTCACATGTCTTTTTCCAATAGAATAAGAGATTTAAAAAATCTAATCCGGCTGTTTTCGTTAAAAGCGGTTGGTTGGTAACCAACCCACTTCCATGGCATTCATTGTCGAATAACTTCACTGCGACTGTTGGATATCTTCCCATTATATCCTACCAATTTGTTTTTATTTTCAAAGTTTTGCGGATTAGCTGCATGTCACGAGGACCTTTTGAACAAAAAGGTGCTGAAATTACAAAATGTCAAATGTGTATACCCTCCCATTCTAAGATATTCAAAATTTGAAAGCATGCAAAAATATAAATATTGCTCCTACTCCTGATTATTGTGACTGTGCGTGAGTAGAGTGTTTGTGGGTGACTGTGTGTGACAGTATTTCACAAGGCAGTGAGGGTAGTGCATAGTGTGGTGCCAGGCCAGCCAGAACCACTACAAGCAATCGCCATAAAATATTATTATTGTCGTCATCAAACTGTCATAGTCTCAAATTAAATCATTTATTTCATTGTGTATCCTTTCCTTTCCGTCTTATAGATAAGAAGTGAAGATGCCCAAGCAGAAGAAACAACCAAATGGGCCAATTTACTTCTACATGAAAGATCGTCAAAAACAACTAGAAAGAGAGGGACATAGGTTTCCTGGAGGAATTAAGGACGTTTTTTCTGCATGTGGCCCGGAATGGAAGGTATTTTAATGAAATAGTAAAAGTACAGTTTTAAAATATAATTAATAATTGTAACTTCTTAATTATTTCAATCTCATTATTTAATGGGAATGGAAAACTAGTTTAACCGAACTGGTATGATTTAGTCTGTGTATGCTTACGTAGTATCTCCTCCGCCGTTCCCAATTAATGTGCGATATATTATTATTTTGATCCAATCTTAATCTAAGTATTTAGGTGAGATCCAAGAAGCCGAGAAAATGTTTTGAAGCAATGAATACAAAAATACTCCCTCTTCTCACGGAATGCACAGTAAAAAATAAATCTAATAAAATCCACACTGAGGCCACAGGTTTGACATATTCCACTTAGGCCTCGGAAGGATTTTCTTTAGAATTATTTTTTACTTTATGCACGACGAACTATACAACTAAACTATTAGTCAATGTTTGATGTAAATTAGCAAAAATCTTCGCATGAATCACCGACGTTTTCAATAGGAAACTCAGAAACTTGCCATTTGAACTTTACTCCCATTCACATCTATTTCCTTCTTTGTTTTGTTTGACATGCGTATGTAAAGTATGTAGCTTGTTATATTAATTTATATGGTTTGTTATAAATAAATATTTAAAGTGAATATCTACCTACACAGGCATTGCCAGTTGAAGCTAAGGCAAAGTACGAAGCCATGGCTAAAGAAGAAAAAGAAAAACAGAAATACAACCTTCATAATAAGTTTACCAACACTGGAGAATCGTAAATATTGTCTTTTATCCGCATATTTAAAAAAAAAACATATCTTTAGTATAATTTTCTTTTATATCTATCTATCATAGTGTTTAAGGGTACCTCAATAATCGACAGCGGCTGCGCGAAAAATATTACTACAGGGTGCGCGGAGTAATAAATAAACCGTTGTAAACGATTGTAACAAAAAGGGAACATATACAGACAGAGTCTGTCATTTCCATAAAGAGAAGCTGTACTGCAGTAGAAGGAGAAAAGTCCATTTTTGTGGCCCCTGATGTAGAAATGTAATATCTCAAAAAATTAAAAAATTTCCCGAGGGCAAGTCGTAGAGATTTTTTTCTAGCTCGTCAAACAGCGGAGAAATAAATACTTTTGTTGAAACCATGGACTTTTATTAATATTATAATTCAAATTCTATGCATTTCTCCCACTCCTCAAAAAATTTTTTTTGAAAGCAGACATTTTTTTGGGAAACCCCTACAACTCGCCTTAAGTATCAGAAAGGTAAAGGTCTACGCTTTAAAAAAAATCAACGTCCTAAACCCCCCCCCCCCCCGGTGGCTGTAAAATGAGTGTTGTACGTATCATTGAGGCACACTTAACATTGTTATGCTACAAAAAGTCTACATTTTTGACATAATTAAAATAGTATATTAATCTTTATTCGCACAGATACTTCCAAGTTCAAGAAAGGATACAAAGGGATAAAGAAGAAAAGGAAAGATTGGATAATTTTATTGAAAAATTGGCTAGCAGTGACACGGACGGTCGACGGCCACAAGACCGGGTGTATATTTTGATAAAATGCACAAATTCCGTGGTCGAAACGTCAAATGGAGGAGGTCAAATATATTGGCCTTCAGAAATAGCTGTGGTGGCTTTTAATCTTGCTAAAGGGCCGAAGGGGGTGTATTCTACTCTAGTCGACACCGGTAAGTATAGTTTTTACTAGCAGCTGTATTCAAATATTTAGCATATTCATAGTAATTATCAAGGGATAATTTTTAAAGTTACTGACTTCTAAATGAATACCTCGAAAAAGGAGCTTATTAAATTAATAATTATTTTTCTAGTGAACGCTCCTCTTGGATTTGCCTCGCACGCTAAAGATTCATCTGAAGAATATGGAGTACCATATCCTGGACATGAGCAATTTGAAGAGAAATGTCGTAACTACGAACTCATATTTTCCACAATTAAATACTTTATAAAAAAAGTAAGATGTTTTTGTACACATGTGATTAATGTATTATAATATTTACATGAGTGAAGAAGTTAAATGGCAACACTGATTACATATCCATTTAAAATTGTAACGTCATAAAACGAAATTAACATATTAGCAGCGTTGTATTTACCATGTAATTATCAGTTTATATACAACATTTGTTTTCCTCTTAGGCGAGGTAAAATAAAAGGTTCCATTTCCATTCAATGTTGTAAGTTAATATTTGTATGAAGTCACCGCAATTTTCACCACACCAAAATAACGGCCAAATTGATTAACGTGGTGGTAGGTGGTGAAAGTAGTGCTATTGAAAGTCAGGTCACATAAAATCAGCATAAAGAAAACTCTATGTATTATTAAAATATTCTATCTAAGTTTGATAAACTCTTGCATGCGTCACAACAACCTTCCTGCCTTACTAACAATCGTCAACATAATGCCAGTCTTAAAGAAGAAAAACCTAAACCAAACTGAACCAGGAAACTATCGTCCCATTGCCATCGCCACTGCCTCCTCCAAGATTGTTGAAAAACTAATCCTTCTCAGATATCAACACCTACTCCATACCCAAGAAAATCAATTCGGCTACAAAATTGGTCATGGTACTGAAATTGCGATCAAAACACTCAAAAATATCTCAAAGTGTCATCAGCTCAACTCCTGCCCTCTGCTCATTTGTATGCTTGATGCCTCGAAAGCTTTCAACTCTGTTCAATATCCAATATTGATAGATAAACTAAAACATAGAGGATTTCCTACTGTTATCGTTGACTTTATTGCAAGCTGGCTACACAGCCAAAAATATCAAATTCTATGGGACTCCAAAGTCTCCTCTCCTTTCCTGGTCAGATCAGGTGTAAAACAAGGCGGTGTACTCAGTGCATTTCTCTACAACTT
>JAAAYG020074567.1:0-32534 GCA_009936455.2 Tomocerus minor
ATGTCTATCCTATCCATGTAAAAAGGCTAGTAGCTGAACAAAAATAATTAACTATTTGCTTATTTTACAAAATATCGTTTTCGACTCAGATTGTATATTTTACTTATGCCCATTGACAAAAAAATAAATCAAGTCATTTGGACAATTAGTAGCGAAGTTATTTAAATTTAAATTTTCTACCCTGTGTAAAAGAGTACGAATTGGGGAATTTCTGAATAACCCCAAAATATTTGGACGTTCATGTCAACACCCGACGGCGCATAAGAATGCAACCATCATATTTGCACATATTGGGTTAAAGGGGATTACGATGGTTCAGAAAACAAATAAAATGATTAAATCGCTATAAACTTATTGTCCAGTGGGTAAATGAGCGCGCTCTGTGAATAAAATGCAAAATGACACGAGGACAGCGCTCTCAATTCTGATATTTCTTTCCATAAATATTTCCGATATTTGAAAGATGCAAATTTTTGAGTACGGGGTGTGGCAAGCTCACACTCGATTACAGGATGGGTTTGAAGTAATTGAAAAGGTCATATGGTAGCATTTATTTTCAATTATACACCTATCAGTTTTAATCTTTTATTTTTATTTTTTGTGCTTGATGGTCAAAAGGTCTAATGTGCGGACTCATGCAGTCGTAAGTGGGGAAAACAGCAGTTGTTTATTTTCCATATTTAATGTAGTAATTAATGCTTATTTTCCTATTTATTAGATGAGTATCTATTCGCTTCGGCCATTAAAACTTTTTAATTTAAATTATTGTCATTTGCGTAAACTGCATTTTTGGGCTCAGGGGATCTTAAGCATACGCCTGAAGAGGTTTTTTGCTTGCATTAGTTAATTTCGCTTCTAAACTCGCAATATGTGCTAATATAAAGGATGCATTTTTATACGCTGTCGGGTGTTTACATAGACGTCCAAATATTTTGGGGTTATTCAGAAACTCCTTAATTCAATATCCTCCTTCATCAGGTTACTGTAATAGTAATAGTAATTGATACTGCATGGAATGGAACAAACAGGAGAACCAATTTTGCGATACTTATCTCGCTAATCTGCGGTATGGTGCCTGAACGAGAAGAAAGACGGGACATTTAATTTTTAGTAGCAGTTTACAAAATTATTTTTCTCAATGCATGCATGCGTTTTCATAAAGTGTAGCTTTTTAAAATATGCCCAATGAAATATTGAAATGCAATTTATTGTCAAGGGACATGCATATTACAGAATAAACTGTTGTAAATAGCTGTAGCCAAAGAATAAGATACAAGAAGGTTCGATTTCGGTCTTTTCTAGTTCAAGGTTTTTACACGGGTCATCCTACACCTCACTCCCCACCCCAACAGCCCCACCGGAGTTGGATCCTCCCTGCTTCAATTTGAACTTTTTTCTCTGTACATTACCCTTGTTATTAATTTTGCCGCAAAATACGCAGCTGCATGGCTATTGGACATAATATGCCCTAACTCTCTCATTGGATGTCCCAACTCTTAACCATAAGATGAATACAATTGAGCCTTCTCCTACGCCTGCGAAGCGCAGCGTTTAGTTTTTCTATGGCTGTAGCAATGTAGCGGGTTAGGAGGTGTAGGGGGTGGGGCGATTTTCTCAATTTTTCTGGATTTTCTTATTTAGAAGAGACATGACCTAATGTCCCATAAAGATCGCCTTCGACACTAGCGGCTGCTTTGCATGTACGGAGAGGTGGGGACTATTTTCCCTACTATTCTCCCTTCCACCAGCCAAAGCTGTAAATACTGCTTGAGATTGAATTCCCTCTCGTTTATGTACCATTGCAGCAGTAGAATATGTTTTTGTAGGTCATAATAAGTATGCATACAGCCTGTACTTAAATTACTAAGAGGTTAGTGCGCAACCTTTAATTCCTATTCTCCGTGTAGTGATTCCCTTTTGGCTGCAGCAAAACAAATAGTCTATCATACAAAGCCAAGCAATAGCAACTCTCTATTAGGCTTTAAACACGTGCACGGTTTTTACACGGGACATCCCACACCTCACTACGAACCAGCCAGCCCATCCAGGCTTATCTGGCTTCAATTTGAACTTATTCCTCTGTACATTTCCTTTGTTATAAATTTTGCCGCAATATATGCCGCTGCATGGCTATTGGAAATATCTCCTAACTCTCTCATTGATCCTTCCAACTCTTAACCATAGGATGAATGGAAATCAGACCTTCTTATCACCAGCCGAAGCGCAGTGTTTAGTTGTTCTATGATACAAAGCCACTCTAAATAAATTGTATCCCGGCCGGTTGGTCTTAAGGAGAACTATACACGATTTAGGCATATTATAAAATATGCGATGAAGTTTAAAAGTGAGGGTGCAAATAAAAATTGCGTAGCGCTAGTTTGCGCTAGTGATGAAACGTATTTAAATGATGTGTGCTAAGTAGAAAACACAACACAAAGTAGATGCATGTACCCTTCTTGCTCCCGCAACTCTTGTCGCAGGGGAGATAGAAAATTTTCCTGCCCAAATTCCGACACTATGGGGAACCGTACAACGCTGCAAAATATATAAAAAAAGAGGGAAAAATTCTCTAGGGACTTTTGAAACTTTGCCTTTTTAAATATACGATAAAAATTAAAATATGTTTTGAATGCATTCTCCCCACTCCAAAAAACCCTAAATTTTTCCTATACAGGATTTTATTTTTGAAAATGTTGGAACCTGATGCCCTCGAAAAATATGGCCAGATTAAGCCGTTCTTCTTGAATTTGGGATGGAAATCATCTAAACCCCTCCTTAACTAAATAGTATTAATTACATTCAGTGAATTTATGTAAAGTAAGTTAGCGCCTAGAAAGTTTGCGCCTAACAGGCAAGTTCGCCTAGCGCCTAGAACAGAGGTAAGTTAGCGTCTAGCGTTTAAGACTTTCCCCAACGTCCCAAAATACCCAAAAACAATCCCCCAACCCTCCCAAAAACCTCCACCACACAAAAAAAAACCCGAAATCATCCCCAATCCAAAAACCCCAACAAATTCCAAAAATCTAAAAAAAATCACCCCATTACGCTAAAATTCGATAACATCGTACCCTTCAAAAATAAAAAAAACTCTACAACCCAAAACACCCCTTTTCAAAAAAACACACCGACACCTCAAAAATTAAAAAAAACACTTCCATATTCCCAAAATTACCTTTGGTTTCAAGGTGATGTTTGAGAAAAACGTCAATTAGCAAATTGAGGAATAATCCTTTGAACTACCCTACATGTACAATGACTAAAACAAAGTTTTAATATTTGACTATCTCTATCAACTTTGGCTTGCTGTGATACTTGCTGGGGTGTGTTTCGGTGTGTATCGGGTGTGTATCGGGTGTGTTTCTTGGTTTTTTTGGGTTGAGAATATTTTTTGGGTCAGGGGGGTTTTCGGTTTTTTTGGGGGTCGGGGTGTTTTTGGGAGCGGGTGCTGTTTTCGGGTTTTTTTTTGCTGTGGGGGAGTTTTTTGGTATTTTGTGGGCCGGTGGGGTTTTTAGGGTTTTAATATTTCACTATTTTATCAAATTTTGCTTGCTGTGATACTTCATTAATAATACGTTACGGTTGTAATTACTAAATTTAGTGTATTTTAATTCTAAATAAGCGTTCTGTATTAATCATTTTATTACTTCACTGGCCTCCAGCTTCGCCTGGTACTCGTTAATTAACCTTGTTGGTAGTAGACATTTATTTTTGAAATAGGTGTTTTTGGGAGAGGGTGATTTTAGGCTTTTTGGAAATGATGGGTGTGTTGGTGGTCGGGGGTGTTTTTCGATTTTTTTGGGGTCGGGGGTGTTTTTCGGTTTTTTTGGGGTTGGGAATGTTTTTTGGGTCGGTTGTGTTTTTGGGGTTGGGAGTGTTTTTTGGTTGGGGTGTGTTTTTTGGTTTTTTTGGGTTGGGAATATATTTTGGGTCGGGTGTTTTTGGGGTTTTTTTGCCGTGGGGGAGTTTTTTGGCATTTTGTGGGCCATTGGGGTTTTTGGGGTTTTAATATTTTACTATCTCTATCAAATTTTGCTTGCTGTGATAGTTAATTAATACTACGTTACGGTTGTAATTACCAAATTTTGTGAATTTCAATTCTAAATAAGCTTTCTGTATAAATTGGTTCATCAAATTGCTTCACTGGCCTCCAGCTTTGCCTGGTACTCATTTATGGTGATGTAACCTTGTTGGTAGTAAACATTTTTGCAAGAACTTCTGTATTCATTTTTGCAGGCTGGATGCTCCCTGATTTGGTCCACATGGACCAAGCCACGGTTATTGGACCCAAAATAATACACAAATACTTAATTCTGTTTCGGGTTTGAAGTTTATCCACCGTTTCACAAATCTACCCAATCAAAGCAAAACAGTCAGATATTCAAATCATTGCTGTTAAAATATCTGAACGTAAAACTCTTAAAAAATCTTAAATAATAAATTTGAATATAAATTGCTGTAATATATTAAAAATACTTGTCATTTTATGCAACTCTCTGGAGAATCCTGTAAATCTCTGCTGAATTCAGCAAAGCTTTTTTTTTGGATTTTTCAAGGATATATTCAAGGGACCTTTTTTAGGTTATTTTGGGGTACAAATGTTTAGTTCTTTTCAGGTTTCGGGTGTTTTTTGGGGATGGGGATTGCTTTTTGGAAATGGGGGAATTTTTGGCTTTTTCGCGGTCGGGGTTGCATTTCAATATTTTGGTGATGGGGGATGTAAATGAGTTTTTTTTTGAAATAAGTATTTATGTGTTTTTTGGGCGAGGGTTTTTTTGGGCTTTTTCGAAATGATGGGTGTGTTGGGGGTAGGGGGTGTTTTTTCGTTTTTTTTTATGTTGGGGGAGTTTTTGGGTATTTTGTTGGCCGAGGGTGTTTTTGGATTTTTTATTGTTGAGTGATGTGTTTGGGTTTTTTGGGGGTCGTGGGTATTTTTCGGTTTTTTTGGGGCTGGGCAGGTATTTTTTTGTTTTTTGAGGTGGGGGATTATTGGTTTTTTTGAAAGTTGTTGGGTTAGTTTTTTTAGTGTGGGGGTGATTTGGCGGCTTGGGGTGGTTTTTGTAGATCGAGGGTGTTTTTGCGGGTAGGCGGGTGTTTTTCGGTTTTTGGGGTTGGTTTGCAACAAGTAGTAAATTAACCAATAAAAAGTTCTGTGATAATCGCATCATGGTCGTAAGAAATATTTGCAGTTAACGTTTGGGCTGCTCGGGTAATTAATTCTGCGTAAAGGCCGGTAGGGCCGAAAATTTGTGCAAACCCCCCTATTAGTTAGGTTTCATGGGTAACATCAGATTTCTTTGTATTTGGATTGATTTTTCATTACTTTTACCTGCCATCCAGTAATCTTGTCTTCCTGCCGTCCTTTCCTCCTGACAACCTGCCGTCCTTTTATCCTGCCAACCTGCCGTCCTTTCATCCTGCCAACCTTCCGTCCTTTCATTTTGCCAATCTACCTTCCTTTCATTTTGCCCACCTACCGTCCTGCCTGCCGTTCTGTAATCCTTCTTGCTTACCGTTCTACCATCTTGCCATTCTGCCATCCTTTCATCCTGTCGTCCTGCCGTCCTGCGATGCTAGCTGCGATCCTTCCTGCCCAGCTAAAAGCATGCTGGTTATTTGCGATTATTGACATTGAACACCCCTCATATAATATAATTATGAAGGACTTACATTTTACGGTACAGAAAGTTTGAAATTGAACGGTAGGCGGAAGCACATGTATAAAAGAAATTCGTAGACCTTTCCGCACAAGTTGTAATTGTTCTCTGGATTTGTGTTTTTGCTTCACTAGTACTAATCATTGTATTAATTAATAGTGAAACAGATTATTATAGTTATAAACAGACCGTTTCATTTGACTTATAGCTACTATACAGCTTATCTTATTTATTTGAATTAAAGAAATCATAATTTCCAATTCTACATAAAGTCAAACTGAATTCACCGATATTTTTAAATCATCTAACTGGACCAATCGATTCATTATTTTTCTAGACAAAGTATGTTTATTATAAACTACATTTATTTTATGTAATCAGGCTTACATAAAACTAATGTAATTTTTATTGTCATAATACATGTTTTTACAGAAAACATAATAACGATGTGACAAGCGTATGTTTGAAATAAGTAGCACCTAACAAAATAATAAGCGGAAACATTTGTTCTTGAAGCTCGCCAGAGGAGATGTTGCTTTAACACATTGTACATTATGCACACATAGCACAAACAATTAACGGAGAATTAAATGCCTTCGGGCTGTTCGTGTTATAATTGTATTGTCAGTCCTCTCGTTCCGCCACAACAAGCTAATTGCAGCGTAAAGACGAATATAATGTTATGCAATTCTGCACAAGCAGAGCAATAGATGTTGGGATTCTTTGTATTTTAATTGACTACATTATTTCGCTATTACACTACTTATGAATAATTACAATAAAAGAGCATGAACACACATCCTCAGTTTAGTATTCACACTATTTATTTCTTCTTTTATGCACAAATGACACACGTACATTCCGTAAATGGAGCTTATAAGTACAATGCAATACCTACCTAGTGCTCTATTTCAATTGCAGTCTGTTAGTTGACTTACTTTACTGCTAAATATTTTTAATTACGAACTATAGACAAAAATTGGCGTAGCTCGTGATACAAACCTACAATTATTGTTTACAATTTAATCTACGTAGTAATTTATGCCAGTTTAACTCATACGGAAATACACGTTGTCGAGGTCCGATAAGGTTCATTGAGAAGGACGACAGTTACATCAGCAGTTAAAAATGAACATGAATCGCAAGCTAAAGTTAAAAACTTGACTATTCTCTTTGAGTTGATTAGTATGGTGAGAACAAGAGCTCCTAGGCATTTGAAATACCTAATTTCCTAGGCTATAAGCTATAATAATAGCAAGCTCACCGACAAAATCCCCTTAGTTGACGCAGAGTTAGAATTTCGCACTGTAATTTTGTCTGTTCATTGCTCATACCCCTTGCTGTATTATTTGCAGGCAGATGTACAGTAGAGAGAAACTTAGTGAAGTAGTCACTCCATTAAGTATATTTACAAAGTTTCATTAGAGCACAATTAATGTGTAAAGTTCCTTCGAACACAAGGCATGAAAAAGTTGTTAGTTATGGGAGTTTTGCTCGCGTCCCGTCAATCCGTTAAGTTCCCTCCATTATGTCTTCTCTTCGGAAACATAGTAATGAGATGGTAAAAATATATGAGAAAATAAATCCATCGATGAATGACTTTGAAACTATCTGTATGGTATCTACCTTACTACTATTATAAGAACTTAACCTTCTTTAAATATATATATTGATTGACCTGGATCGTTTGCATTATATCACGGAAACAGGGCTCTTCTAATTACAGCCTTACAGTCGTATATCATTTTAGCAAACAGAATTAATTAAGTAACCCAGTTTGTATGCAAATGATATTTATGGCCGTGCTTAATGTAGCATTGCTGAAATTGGAGCCAAATGCCAAATATAACCCACCCATGCACACACCATAAATTCTCGTAACTGTCCTATCGGAATCGTCGCTTACCTTTTGCAGCTCATAATTACCATTCGACTTGTAATCGCTTTATATCAAATTTTTTAACCCATTTACACTACAAGAAAACTAAATCAATGATATACCTGCGCCAAAAATCCCTGTCCAAAGAATACTCAGGCCAACATATATAAAACGGTGATTGTTTTAATGTCCATAATTAAAAGATTGCATCAGATGGTTACAAAAATAATAAACATAAAAATTATAGACATTTACATTTTATTGTTAGTACATCCATCCAGATAAAGTAATTTTGTTGAGAAGGAAGCCCCCTGAGCTTGAGCAGACTTTCCATATTGAAAAAAAAATTAACGCTTTAGCATGATTTCATTTTTATGCATTCTTGCAATTACTTCATGAAATGGCCTTCGCGCCCCCACAGGTGATTCGTTTTAACGAGTTAAATTATTTGTCAACTCTATTCCTTTTGTCAGCATTTATTTTTATTACCGACAATAGTGAGTAAAATGCAATGAAAAGAGAGGTTAAACAAAACAACAACCTTATTGTTCAAAATTTAGTTTTGCTATAAACCTTACTGCTAAAACTAAATGTACTGAATCATTACAACGAAAGGCTAAAATAGCAACAGCCGACACCCTGCCAAAAATAACAATATACATTGCCTCTCCCAAGTTTGGACGCCAAACATTTTTGTTTCGAAAACGCCTGGATTTAGTTAAGGTGTAGTTGACAATGTTCTGAGAGACTTAATACCTTGCGACACGATTTTTAAAATTTTCACATAAAAATTCTTTAAGTTTGCTTTGCCGCCGTGGTGTTGAGTCTAATTCAAAATGCAAAATTTTCCAGTCTGGATTCCGGCTGTTTGGGAAAACGCACAAAGCTAAAAGAAATATCAAAAAAATAAGGAAAAAATTATCTAGAGCACAGGTTTCTGATTTTTGCAACTTTGTCTTTCCAAGTATGCATGGTGTAAAACTCGAAATACTTTTTTAACTGCATTTCCCCCGATCCAAAAAAATCCAATTTTTTATTTATGCAGAATTTTATTTTTCAAAATATTGGAAACTTGTGCTCTCGAAAAATATGAGTAGATTTCCAAAATGTTTATTTCATTGCTTTACATTAGGCCGTTCTCCTTGAATCAGGGCTGGAAATCAAGTCAGCCCCTCCTTAATGCAAATGTTTCTAGTATCAAAGCATAATTGAGAACCATTCTGTTTACATAGATTGGGCCAGACAATAGGAATGACAATGTTAACCTTCTCCGACCTTTTCCTAATTTCTCCCACCCACCCTGGAGAAATGGAGAAATTACCTATATGCGTATTAATTCATGAGTACTTATAGTAAACCACGCATATTTCAGTACATTTAATTCAAAGTATAATTATTTTAAATCTGAATTATTTGCTTCTTAATTAATGCATCACAAAGTTATTTAACAAATCACACCACATTCCTTGCAATAGGATGTAAAAGGGGTTAAAATATTTTTTTTTCAATTAAGTGGTATAACTGATTATTAAAATTGCCAAGAAATTCAGACTAGAATGCTCTTCTAACAAGGTTGAAGTCCGGAGTTCGATCCTCAGTGCAGCTCAGAATGTGTGGTTGTGGTAGTAACCTTGTGCTGAGAGAACCTATTAGTGCCGTATCTCCGTGATTACCATTGGACTATAATATTATCTAATTAGTGTAAATGTGGTTATCTATCTGCGCACTGTATGTAGTGTGCAGATGTCCTCGTCAGCTCATTGTGTATATAGTACGAGCTCTGCCTAGCTATCAGGGCATGAAAATGGCATCTTTTTGACTTTTTGCTTGCCTTACGCATTTAAAATTGGCAAAAAGGCGCCTTTTTGACTTTTTGCCCTTTTGCTTTAAAATTGGACAATGCGAACACCCAATAATATAGGCTTTTCCAGTAAATTACATACCAGTTACTTTCAAATTGAATGAAAACTGTACGGACTTGCAGTAGAAACAACAATTAGCATGTTATTGACTGAAACCGAAATTCAATTACAATTGAATCTCTATAGTTCCTTGAACATTAGGAACAAAAAGTCAAAACGGCACTCTAATGAATAATGTGCTATTTACTTATTTATTGAATGAAATGGCTACAGTCACGTGTTATTATGATCTTTAAAATAAACCAAATAGATACTGAAGTTAATGCTATTGTAATTAGATAACTATTATGTAGATAATCATAATATCCCATTTTACCCCATCTTTTATTTCTCCCATTTCTACCACTCCCACCATCCTTAGCACCCGCCCACCTCCCATTTCTAACACTGGATTTCTTCCTCCCACCAAACAGGAGGGAGTACACTGAGGAATGATTATTTATTTATTTAGTGACTACTAATCACCCGAAAGGCTACCAAGGTTGTATCTCACACATGTTCATTTGAACTTTATTATTCCCTTTCGGGTTTAATGATTTGTAATTTCTAACTAATTTCCATTTATCAATTTCTGAAAGGACCAATTTGGCCCAAATCATGCTAAGTTTGAAATTAGAAATAACACAGTAATATCAGTAAGGTTTCTACTGTATATCCCATGACCCTTGATATCCAATATACATGGTGTTTGTCTGAACTGAGTGAGACAGAACCTGCTTAATTTAGTAATATTTGCATAAAGCAATGCATCAACAGATGTTTGAAATCAAAAATCAAGCTATGATTTTTTGAACGAGCAGTTTTAAACAGACATAATATCAAACTTAAAATATTGTGTTCAAGAAAACACATGCAGCGGTAGAACGGTTTAAGGGGACCCATTGCTACGTTTCTTAATACCGCTATAATAGTTACTAGCAGGGCGCAGCGGTTAGCACAGAAGTAGTTGACTATTAAGTATTAACTGCCGATAGAGTGAGTGGTAAAAATATACTACGAAAATCTGTTTAGTGTGCACAATTGTATGTAGTCAGCGAAAAGAAACTCCATCCTCTATAAACGAGTGACTTGCAAATGCATTTTGAATGTTCTTTCTATCAAAACTGATCAGCCACACAAGAGGAATGACTTTATCGCCAGCTAAATAAAATGTAGCAGAACATTGAGACCCACATAGGTATACCTATAGCGCTAATAATATATACGACATTAAGGCGCAATATATAAATTAGACATGACAGAACATTCCATGGTTTCCAAACAGTTTGGGTCAAACTTAAACTGGAAAATATCGTCGATACAGATGTTTAAATGCAATTAAAAAAATAACGGCATTTTAAGTAAATGGTCAAATAATCTTTCTATCTGCTTATGAAACTGATTTTGTTTTTCGTCTCACATTTCCACCCTAAACAATAATTGCCATTTAACATCCAGTCATTCATATACTAAGACATTTAAAATATTTTTTGCAAACATTTTCATAACATAAAAAACACAATTTTTGAGGTTAAAATTTTAGAGACAAAATCAAAACATTATGAAACTATTGGTTGAAACTAAAAAGAATTGAATAATTGGAACAAAATAGTTCATCAAGTGAACTACTTTTTAGTGTCTATTCGTGTTGGATGGCATGAAAACTTGGTTTTTTAAAAGGCATGAAAGCATGTCAAATCCTGCTAATCGTGACAGTGACATTCAATTTCATGGATCAATGGAGAATGTGCAATGTAGTCAGTAATTGAATGTAGGTATCCATTTGTGTGACAGAAATGTTGCGAAAAATTGCATTAAAAATTTATTTACACTGACAGGAACGAATCCGTAGCCCATTATGTTCTTCCTTTTCCCAGACACTTACTAATGCTATGCAAGTACTTCAGAATAATACGTAGCATTATTGGGAGAGAGTACTAACGAGGAATACAATTGTATCTGTAGCAGCAAAGCTCTTTGAATCTGTATAGAATTTTGCATATCACTGTAGGGAATATTAGCTGTGAATTAGCATCTGCATCGTTGCTCTCTGCCAATAAAATCATTCTTGCAGCAGAAATTAGGGAGCTATACGGATTTGTATGCTAGGTGCTTTTATGTGTATTCTAACAATGCATTCCTACGCTCTATACAATGGTAAATATATTTCACAAACAATATTGCATAATATTATAGGCTTAGAGTTGGATGGATTATTTAATATAAATAACGCAGCTTAAAAGTGGCATAAAAGTACCTACCAAAAAGTGCTTTATGATGTTCTGAAGAAAATGGCGATAGGACTATTGCGTATAATATTATAAACAGGTAGCTCCAAGTTTTGGGATAGAGAGTTGAAGAGGAAGGGAAAAGGACATCTTATATCCTATGTAATAAAAGTCAGTAGCGGAAAAAGAATTGCTAGATGTAGTTAGATAGAGGCCAGGAAAATGTTTCATTGTTACAGAAAAGATGTGAGTGAGTTGACAATGAATTCTGAATCTGCTAGTCTTATCTCATCCTCAGTGCAGTGCGAAATGTGCATTGTGCATTACTTTATCGATATAGCCCTGCATGTCTAATAGATATAATTACATGGATTCTGCTGTAGACTACAGCAAGGATCTACACTTCACAGTGGTTGCTAGTAATTTTGTAAGCCGTGCACGCTGGCTGATGCCAACAGTAGTGTCTGTAAATGCAGAAAAGTTTTATATCCTCTGTATGATAGCTACCTGATCCCTAATCCACACAAGTACCTAATATCAAGTCATAAAGTATGTACTTCTCTTTTTCGTAATTATAGGAGAAGAATGGGTTGTTGAGTGTGTTACTTAGTTTTAGTATAGTAGGTAAGTAACTTAAAGATGCCAACTACTTAGTTAGAGCTACTATAGCTGCACTACATAATTGTAGTTGGGTTTAAATTAGGTGTCGTTCTTTTGTCTTTAGTCGACTGTGTGAACTCGACCTACCTTTTCATTTACCTTCCTTAAATACCTGTTACGATTTACGATTAGATTTTTTGTGAGCAAAGTTGCACAGGCACACATTGAGTTCTGAATGAGCAGAATACTTTTGCATTACATCTCATTGTGAGTGAGTGAACGAGTGAGGTTGTGTCTTGGCAGAGGAAATATTTTGCTTTTATTTCTTAATTTTGAAATGTTCCACATTGAGGAGGAGAAAAAGCGGAGGATTACACCATTAAACTATTTAGTTGGACTATGAGATTTTATTATTACATCCTAACTCCTAAATAGTAGGAAGGAGAATGTGATGGCTGACAGCAGGACGGACGGTGTACTATAAATTGCAGGAATTGTGTCTTCACTGCCGTGATTCTCATCATGATCGGTCATCTGGTGTATCAGCAATAGTGACGGTGACTGGCGTTTGTTAAAGTCTCTCTTCTTGTCAGAAATCAGATAGACTTTATTAATCCGTGTGAGCTTTGACGCCCGGGCAGCAGTGAAAGAAAACATAGAGAAGATATTTCGACGTCTTCCATTTCACTAATTCATTTTTCTATCTGCCTTGTCGCTTCCGTGAAATATAGTAGAGCCGTTGAATCCTCCTGGAGTTTTCTCCGATATTTGCTCACACAGCACCGCATGCTACATAATAGCCGAAGGCCACCAAGATTTACTGCAATGAGTTCCAGCTCTGACACTCTCCGAGAACTGCTTCTCCCTCTCCTCCTCCTTTTCATAGTAAGCTTTATTCAATTCCATTCTATTTTACTCAGTGTTCGGATAGTCACCCAGTTTTGGGCTTCACCCGGTCGACGCCCATTTCAGCCACTCCCTGCACTTTCATTAATAAATTCAATACTATTAAATTAAATATATCTATTTATATTATTAAATCCCATGCAATCCATTTTCCTGAATAATTAATCTTCATATGCTGCGAGACAAATGGAAATGTTTCCAAGTTATTAGCAATTTTTACATGATGGCAATTTCGGATGATTTCCGCCAATTTTTCCATGTTTTTCTTCAGTTATTTTAGCCAATGTATTATGAATCGCGAAAGAGACGTTGTGCAACAACAAAGCTGCTCTGTTTAATAGTGAAATTGTTAGTCTTACTGTCTATATTTCTGTGGTACAGTTCCCCATACATGTATATTACTTTCAGAGACAAGCATTCAGCTATAGATTTCCAATTCCCTAAAGCCGTATCGTCGCAATTTGGAAAATGATCCTGTGCAATGAAATTCCATGTGGGACTCTTGAAGAGATAGACTATATCAGTTTTATGTGTTGCAGAACAGCTAATTAACAATCTCTCACAACAGTCATCTCTAGTTTCACAGACACGAATGCCTAAGCTTATTTCCTTCCACTTCACTTACCATTCGTTTAATTTACAAAATGTTCGTTAAAGTTAAGACAAAAGACAATCTACCAATCCCATCGTGTACCCTACACAAAGAAACTACCCAACCAACTAACTCTATTAATAGCACTTTTCTTTATCTTGTTCCATTCGGTAATATACTCCAATGAGATATGAACATAATAATAGCCGAATTTTCCAGTATTTCAGCTCGACTGAGTCACATGAGACATCTCTTCTCCGGGAAATGAAAGCTGAATGCAACAAAGATGGAATTACCGTAAAGCTGTCGTTCAGGCAGCCCTTCAATGGCGTTGCTTACTCCTATGGTGATTTTAATAAAATTAATTAAACTTTACGACTTTTTACAATTTCCCAATCTCATGATCTGAAGGGTAAAATCGTTGCGAAGGAAATTTTTATATTTCTTCATTATGAAACAACTTTAATAAAAGAAAAATTGTACAAAATATTTTTTATCAATTGCTTCAGATTCCACAAGTTTTATTGTTTAGAGATATCTTTAATATTTGATCTTTAGGGTATCATGATAAGGAAAAATGTCGATATATTGGAAGTGACGAAAATGAACCAACGCCTACTAAACGCCCCATCAATAATTCTACCACGAATTTCAGGTACGTTCGTTTAAACGATTCCTTTACATGTAGATCGAACAATCAATACATTTATGTCCTTAAATATTTTATGAATACATATTTTATGCTAGCAAATTTTACTAAAATGACAGTTTTTAAAGCACAAATATCGGTAAAATTCATTTCAAGTCGATTGATGAGAGGTTATAAAATTGGCAGTACCTACCTACCTAATTAAAAACCAAATGCAAGATAGTTGATAATGTTTTAATATGTGTATATTAAAATTTTCCAAAAAAAAAGCAGTCAGTATCTACTTTAACATACTGTATAGTTGAAGGATTTGTTCTGTAGGCACCAGGTCTATTTACTACTGTATAATTTATGAGGAAGGTTGGTACAGTTACCCACAGCACGTATTAGATTTCCAAAATTACGGTTTATATTCGTGGCAGGTAAGATGATGTAATATGAGTAGGATTAAATTAAGGAGCCAAAGGGATCTTATCAAATCATTAACCTCGCCTTATGCAAACACTCGTTACGAATAGTAATGATGGCAGTTGAAAAATTCTGACATACGGCTAGCTAAGTATAAATAGAGTTCTATGCTTGTCATGCCTGGTACTTCGATGGGATTGTATGCTGAGTTGACTTTGATTGGCATGGTTCGTGTTCTATTTTGTATTATTGTGTCAGCGAGAGTTTTATAGGTTTCTATTTGTCAGAGCTTTTTCATTTCGGTCGACGTTTATGTAGAAACGAGGGAATACGAGTAGTAAATTATCAAAGATTTGTTTACATAATGTATAGAGAAACGGTGGTAGCCGGTGCTTTTGATTGTGCATCGCTTGCTCTACATTATTAAGGTCGACTTGAATGTTTTTTCATGATATGCAAATGATCGGAAGAGAAATGTTAGGGACATGCACAAGAGTTACAGGAGTTTTACGACAGAGCAGAGGCTCGTAAACTCTTCGGAGCAATTTCCATTCATTAAAAGCAATAAGTAGCAGATATGTAGATATGTGGGTCTGGTGGTTCTGGAGAAATCGATAGGAAATGATTCGCGTAAGTAAGTCAGTAATAGGTAGAATTGTGAGTTTTTGGAAGGAAGGCACGAGTTGTTGGGAGAGTAATTGCAGAACGCTAAAGCTTTTACTTGTATCATGTAGTGATCGTATTATAGTCTTAAATGGAAGCATGCGAATGATACTCTTCTGTTGATGGCATCTACAGTTTTCTGATCCCTGCAAATGACTGCGGCACTGAATATCGTGAGTCTCCTGAGAATTCGAAAGCAGACGCTCTAATGGCTGCGACGACAGCTAACCAGCATTTGAAGAAGAGACGAAACCGTAACCCCGGTCAGTCCGTCTTAATAATCTCAAATCAGCAACGTGACTACAATTTTTATCGATGCTAATCTATTTGAGTAGTATGCTTCTATCTGTGCTGTGGGATGGGAGCAAGTACAATTATTTTATAACGCTAGTCACTATCTCTATCTCTCTCTGATGTAAGTAGTTGATGTAATTCCAACTCCATCCTCGCTCATTGTTTGTTATGCAATGAGTGTAATTGGACTCTACATAAATTGAGTGGCTCTTCGTCTATAATAGTCAATATCTATGTATTTACCGTAGCGTTACTAACTTTGATGATGTTAAAACTTAATGATGTTGCTGCATATAGAGGAGGCGAACGAAATCTACATTGAGAATACTTTACTCATCCAAAAAGATCCTGCGATTCAGGAAGCGGGTGACTTGGCTCAGCGACTACGTTGCGTCTGGCGTAAAGAAATCCTCAAGCCTTTGGTTGCATCATTTCCCTTTGGAAATTCTAATAGGAGATCTCCTGTAAGATTTTCCATTGAATATTCACTAATTGAATATGAATATTTATTGAATGCTAAACAACGTAATTGCACCTATTTTTTATCTATTGTGCCATTCATCTCACTACAGACTACCTACACCCTAAATACATAAATTCATTAGTACTTTTGCATATTAAAATCAAGCGTTCTCTTACAACCTTTAACTGCGCTAGATCATAAGACGGAGAAAACCCCATCAGATGCTTTTTATAGCAAATGTCAGCAAATATTATGATGCTCTCCATGGTCTTGATTTATTTCCTAGGCTCCAACTTGCACGGAAATGAGTATCTGCCTAAAATACATATCCTTTAAATATCATCTTATCTTCGTATACTTTTCAGGATGACAAATAAGTCAGTGATTCTGTTTATTTGATTCCAGGCTAGGCATATGTTCTGATTAAATTCGAAATGCTGTCGGCAGCGATATAAATGTAACAGTTCAGTAGCTTAGCCGTTTAAATGTCACTGCAATCGATCCCGAAAGAAAAATAGCCCTCCAGACATTTTCCACTCCTGTCTTTTGTTTTATGCAGTTGTCTATTGTACAAGTTTTATTCCGGAGGCGCCACTTATATAGGTAATGGCCATAATAAAAGGAAATAATATCTCAACCCAAGTCATTGTCATATTAATATGTTACATCATGACAGCCTTCTGCCTTCGTATCCGTCATGAAACTTTTATCCCCTGAATAAACTAAATACTCGACTTTACTCACGGATAACTTTATGTCATCCAATTTAAAAAATATGAGATATGCAGATACGAGTACTAAGTTTTAGATTCCCTATTTACTCTATCATTATGCTAACAACGTACGTAGCGAATTCATCTAGGAAGTCTTTGTAACGGGGAAAAAACTGCAACTGCAACCGTAGCCTTACTTTTTCCTGGCAATATTTTCTACAGAATTTATTTCCTTGTCATTCAGAAAGTCTCACATAGTACAGAATATCCGGCATTATATTTATACACTGTATACAATTGAATATTTATCAATTTTTGAATTTAATATTTGCTACAGGATCCCATAAATTTGAGTGGCAAGATAAAATCCTCTTCGGGAGTGGAACCCTATTCATACTACAGGAGCAGTGCTAATAGCACAAAAGAAGCCGGCATCACAAGATTCTCTTCAAAGGGACAAGTGCAAAATATTCCCTACTCTAGCTACAGAAGAAAAACATCTCGCTCACTGCCAATTACAGAAGCCGACCGTCGTCGTGATGAATTGATTGCCAATGCGGAGAAAAACGGCGAGAGACACAATGAAAAGATAGCAATGAGATTAGAAGGGCATTTTGATTATCTTAGAAACGGAGCTCAGGGCTGCCAGTCCCTATTGACTATTTTCCTTTCCCCTCTTCTAATTTGGCTATTGCAATTATAAATAAGGCTACATGAAATTATATGATGCCGCTACTTTATAGAAGGTATTATGGCTAGCCAACGTTTAGTTTTATAATCAAAAGGATGAGATGCTGTAAGAAAAAAACGTGATCACCATTTAATTTTTTGAAGCTACAATTATTTATTTCCACACTATAATTTTACAGTGATAGTTGGACATAGGATTCTTAATAATATGTTAATAAAATAAATAAAACAATAGATTTATAGGTAGACAGCACGGAGAAAGGGGAGTAGATCACACCTTTAAGTCCGCACGCAGTACGTACATACAAGTCGTACGCATATAATACTGCCATACAGATACTGATTACATAGAGAGATATTTATGAAACCATTTAATAGCTACTTGCTTGTCTAATAAAATTCAAGGTATTTATTTATACTTAATTACAGGGATTGTGGGATGCCAAACTTATGGGAATTAATTTATGTGCAGGGCATCAGGAAATCCCAAATACATTCCAGACAAAGTCAGTGGAGTTTTTTTTTGACAGAATTTTTATTCAGATAACTCTTGAGCCGGAAATTTCCAAACTTTAGGAATGGCTCAGATCAATGATGGAATAATTCCTGATACCCGATTTTCCTAATGGCAAAATGTTTTTATTGTTAATCTGTTGATTTTGTCGTTACAGTACTAAACTATATTTAAAATCTTAAGAGTAAATATTCATAGAGGCTAGCTGAACTAAGAACTAAAGGAGAATTTCTCTTTCCTTTTAAAACATGTATTTACTATTTTTGTAAGGTATTAATTATTTTGTTCGTTTTAATTCCTGTATTCTTTCTTATGGACAGTAATTAAGATTAGACTAAATAAGGGGCTCAAATTCTACCAAGTGAAACAAAGTCAACAGTTGAGGAGTTAGTTTATTTATTGAGAATCTTAAGTTACGTAGTATAATATTGTTAAAATGTAGTTATATATTTAGCACCAATTCCGACCCGTAAATTTAAACAAATGTTAACACTTAAAATTAGTCAAGAAATCAGCAGATCTTAATGTTTGTATATAAATATAAATATAATGGAATAAAGTTTTTAATTTTAAATTAACTGGTGTACTGACAACAATACTGAACTAATTAATAAACTTAATTACGTCATGCGACACATTTTAAGAAATAATAATAATATATTTAGTTAGTTTGCTAGATTAGCTTTCATTCAACGCTCCAGAGCAATTACAATTTACTTATATACACGGAGAGAAATGAAGGTCAGGGGATAATTGATAGTATTGAGAGTTCTGGCGGAAAAGTGCATTCCTCCTTTCGGAAAATGGGAATGCCTTAGCGAAAGTTGTCAAAAATCAAACATTTGCTTTCTAGTTGGGAGTTTGAGTCTTCCAACAAATCAGAGCATGAGATTTAATAATCAGCAAGTAAATGAAATTACGTTCTATTTGTGAAGTAGTAGAGTGTACAGGTCCTACTACTAGTGATTTAATTTCTGCTGTTCCTTCGGTTTCACTAACCTCATTGCTTTACTCAAACCACAATAGTAGATCGATTGTGTATTTGTGTAGCCGTGTGCATACTTTGTTTCAGTTGATCGAATTACTGCCACTACTCCACGCAGTAATTATTAGCTCACGCTACTACGTCAGCACATTCCTAAAATTAGTATATCGTCGTAGCTATTTATTAGGTAGTTTCATTGTCGGAGAAATTTATCTTCTCTTCATCCCAAAAACAATTAGTTAAGTCTTGAGGAGCTCGTGCTAAAATAGCACTAGCTGATAGAGAATAACAGCTCTTGATTTGTTCTTTCGTGGATGAACTGTGTTCAATTAAAATATCGCATGTAAAACTATGGTATGTTCAGGGTGGATTAGTTCACTATTACGCTCATTGTCAAATTCTATTGATGTCGTAGTCAGTAGTGTTAGGTAGGAAGAGCTAATTGGAATGCGTCAGTCGATATTTTTTCATAGTAAAATCGATATCCCCTCATTCTATGTATTCTGTAAATATTTGTACACTATCTTTAAAAAATCTAACAATCGGAAGAAGGGTCAAGCTCTTCCGGTGATTAAATTTAGATATCAAAACTGGTGGTTACATGTCAGATTCCTATCTCTGTACATATGTACTTTACACAATAATAATATATTTATTATTGTGCTGCTATTTCATCTTCTTCTTGGGACATTGCGTTCTGTATCAATAGAAATTGATCCGTGTATATATTTTCCTTTTCTTTTTGTAGTGTTATTTGATGGCAACATTTCTAAAATATGGCTATTTTTTGTTATTATTTGTAGGTTCGAGTATAGTATCTGCAATCTAATATGGTTCATCTATACTTTAAGTATATAAATATTTACATTTTGCCTAATTGTAACTATAAGCATAGGAAACTGATATTGTATTGGATGGCACAGCTCAAGCTTTGACAACATTAATCAGGGATCATATAATATAATTATAGGTTCTTATAGGGAATAGGTAGGTAGAGGTAGGTCTCACTCCTACTTTTCAGGGCCAATGGCTATGTGTACATATGTACTAGTACTTACAATAAGTACAGAGATGTGCTCCATATAAGTATACGTCCCTACATTGCACATATTTATTTTACACTGAACATATCATTCTATCTATTTAGTTAACAGAGTTGAAATGAACACAACTCTGCCGTTTTTTTTGCCGTTTCATTCAAGTCGCATAAATTGATAACAATCACCGGGAGGATTACAATTACCCAATCTAAATCTAATATGTACAGAGAGAAATAAAAAGAGCCATTACATTAGGGCTACTACGTGAGAGCTTCAAGCTAACATTCATCTGAAAATATTCTATTATAATACCTCCCTATTATTACATTAGAGATATGGACATTGGAAACTTTTCTGCAACGAGTTTGTCATGTTTCGTGATACTTGCTGATAGGTGAATTTTTCATTGCATCCTACCAACGTAGACAGAGAGTAGACAATCGACCATCAGCACCTTATTCAATTTAAGTCTCCAGCTCCAGCAATCCTGAATTCTTAAAGAGACTTGCACAACAGACAGTTGTGTATTATTTAAGTAATTAATTTTAGGGAGAGTTTCTTCTGCACATAACTATACCGCTCTTTCAGAAGGAGCACTGTGCATTCAAATGTCATAAGTCAGAGACACAATGCTCTGAAAGAACGTCAAAAGGAGTATTACATGCATCTACAGCTTACTAAATTGCTCAGAGCTAGAAAAGAGAAAATGTTAGTAACTTAAGCCATCAAGAAAGACTTTGTCTGTAAACACAAGTAAGTAACACAAAAATGCCTTAGCACTCAAAACATTTGTTCAGAATCAAAAGATGAAAGCTACGAACAGAATTCTCTACATAGATGCAATATAGACCTTTTTTAATTGAGTACAAACAAATAGTAGTATAAAGTAGAACTGCTTATGCTGCTTAGCCTTTTTTTTACCAAAAGTCTTGAGACATGCTAAACAATAAGCAAAGTGTACAGCAAATTCATGACAAAGAACAGAAACATAATTTTGATATATCTAACGAAATTAGTTGTGGACCAAGATAAGAAGATCATCAGGAAGATTTGGAAGTTGGCTGCTACGACGTTGTAGTGTCAGTAGCTGAAATAGAGGGATTTGAAACATTACAACCAACATCCTAAGAGAGCAAAGGATATCGTAAGCAATTGTTGTAATCACCGGTAGTAATTTGGCTTAAATGGCCCGGCCTTGTTAAGGCCCAGGTATTTCGCCTGGTCGTCCGAAAGCTCCGTCAAGTGAGCGTCGAATGTTGGAAGGTGGAGACTGGCAACATATTCATCTATCAAATCAATAATTATCAGAACAAATGGATTAAAACTGGAAAAGCTATCTCTACATCCAAAAGAGAAAAAAGAGAGGAGAGAAAAATGGCAGGATCATTAATAGTCATATACCCATCTTTTTTGGCAGCAAGTACACATCAGACTTGTATCGACCGTGCGGGGCATTGAAGAGCTCGATAAGAGCCAGAGCCTAGAAAGAGAAAACAGAGAGTTCATTTTCGAGGCTTTTGAAGGAATGTCTAAAGCTGCTCAAGAAATTCAACTTGACAGAAGTAAAGTTGAGTAAGAGGCCGTACTTGAGTTGCAGCAGTGATAGATACGACGAACGATGGAATGCTAGAGCAGGTCAGATTGATCAAGCGACCTTCGGCAATGAGAATAATACGCTTTCCATCTGGCCATATAACATGATCAACTTGAGAGCGAACTTTCTCCCACGTCAAATCCGGACTCCGAAGACTCCCCTACAATATTCATACAGCAAAAATGCAATTAAGCACCAGCACATCCCGCATCTCATGCAAAGTTGAAATATTCTCAACATTCTGCGAAGAGTGCGCTAAGAGGAAGGGAAAGAGAGCATTAAGAGGCTCTACTATTTCACTTACAACGTCAATCTCTGTGTTCGAGTGCCCAATGTTGCACAAGATGCAGCCGTTCTTCATCTTATCCATATGGTCACGTGTAACCACGTTCTTGTTCCCCGTGGCAGTGATTACAATATCCACATTACGGATCACTTCGTTCAACTTCACCACACGGAAACCGTCCATGCTACGCAAACAACATAAACGTCATATAAAAATATGGCAAAATAAAGATGAGCACAGATAGGTCTTAAAACCCTGTCAGAAAATCGGAAATCCCGATATTTATAGCGCTAATGAAATATGGGAGTGCCAATGATCTTACCATGCCTGCAGAGCACAAATTGGGTCAATCTCGGTCACATAAATGACACATCCAAGCCCTTTCAAGGCTTGACAACAGCCTTTGCCCACTTCCCCATATCCACAAACGACCACTTGCTTCCCACCAAACATCACATCAGTAGAGCGCTTCAGACTAACACAAATTGTACAATATCAAATAAGAGCCAAGTCATAAAACTTGAATCGCCCCATAAAACATTGATATTCCTTTAAGTAGTGTCGGCAAAAAAAGAGACACTCTGTTACCTATCAATGATGGATTCCTTGCAGCTATAGAGGTTATCAAATTTGGTTTTCGTCACCGAGTCGTTAACATTCATGGCAGGGACCGTCAGCTTGGATGCCTTTGACAACTGGTAGAGTCGGTGAACTCCTGTTACACTTTCCTCCACGATCCCTGCTCAATCCACCCAAGGAATTTGTAAGATACAACAGCAAAGCCACTCGGAGCAATCAATAAATGAGACGCTACGGCACTTTGACAGAATATTCAATGACTAAATGTGATTGGAATTGCGTACCTTTGATTAGCTTAAACATAGCCGGATATTTTTTGAGCATGAGATGAGTGGCATCACCTCCGTCATCCAGAATCATGTTCGGCTGCCAATTCTCAGCATTGACGCAGCGATCGATACACCACCAAAAATCTTCTTCCGTCTCACCTCGCCATGCAAAGACAGGATATCCTATGCAAACAGAATTTATAGCCCCATTGCCCCATCATTCCCACTAAAGGGCGTTTTAAAAATAATAATCCCCCACAAAACAGTGTCATACCAGCTTCAGCCAAGGCGGCCGCAACTTCGTTCTGCGTTTAGAAAAGAACATTATTAGAGACAGGGCGCAGCGTGCATGGGCTGTGAAAACCGCAAGTGCTAGAAAATATTAGAAAACTTTTACCTGAGTTGAGTAGATATTGCATGCTGCCCAGCGAACATGGGCTCCGAGCTCCGCCAACGTTTCAATCAAAACCTAGTCATAGCAAATCCAGCAACTAAGTAACTCGGCACATTCACATTGGCCAACATGAGAGAAGAGGCAAATGAAAGTTAAATCTAATTCACTTACAGCTGTCTGAGCATTAATGTGTGTACAGCCCACTATTTTCGCTCCTTTCAATGGCTTGTCTTCCGTGGCTCGCTTTCTCAGAGCCATTATCCCTGGCATTTCTACACGAAAGTAACATAAAATTCATACAAAGACCTTTCCCCCTCCCGCATACAACAAACTCGCCCGAATTAAGGTAAAATCCTCCCGAGGATCAATGTTATTTTTGTACGTGCCCATCCAGCCATGCCCCACACAATCAAATCCTCTCTCTCGTCCACACATTCAACTCAACTACTCTACTATTATTGCATTTAGACTCAAAATCCATAGAGTATCATACCCTGCTCAGCAATCTCAATCTCCCGACGGCCGAAAGCATTCAGCTCAATATTACGGACACAAAAATCCGTCGCACCCTTTCCATTCTTTTGCTGCTTGTCCCGAGGACTGACATCTTCTTCTTCAGAGCTACTCCCAGTGTATGACGCTGTACAGAAATCCCATTAGTCAAAATATTAGTCAACCGCCTTGTGCTCAAAAGAAGATATTTCATCTACACTGTAACATCTTTGAGGAAATCAGCCGAATTCGGTTACTTTACCCAGATAACACTCTCTTTCATATAAATATCTCGAGGCAGGAATCCATTTGAGCGCATCGCAATTTTTTTTCTCTCTGCCTCATAATACTCTCAACATCACAATGCTCTACGTTAAATGGCAAGTACTGCTAAATATGAGCATTTACATAATTACGCAAAGGCTGGAAGTTAAACGAACCTTGCAGTCTTCAATTGTAGGTTGGTTGGACTCAAAGGAGCAGGTAAATAGATAACTAATAAGGTAAGAGGTAGATAGATAGAAACTTATATAATATTATTACGGTTATAATATTATAAGCAGATCTACTAAAAATACAATGCCTTCAGCATCTATGCATACTTTATGTGCTGAGTAGGAGAATGATTTCTCTCGTAACACTTTATGCATGGTCTACCAATTACAGAACTAGATGGTAGATAAAATGTCCGCACACACAGGTAGCTACCACAATCTTTTGTTTCTCTTTACAATTTGATATGATAGAAAGGGCAGGGAAGGGCGGAGTTCATTTTCCTCACACAATCTACCTTTACTCTACTTTCCACTCATCACATCACACGTCAAATTAATTAATTAAATCAATTAATTTGCATCAATCAGGATCATCTCCATTCTGAAGCACGATGCGCCTCTCAAATCACATCGTGTAAATTAATGTTTGATTTCCGTGACTAACAGCTCGTTCAACTATACACTTCACACTTCATAATAAGAATATTAGTGTGAGTGAGTTAAAGAGCTTGTAGTACAACACGCAAAAGAGCATTTACGACTCATCATATTTCCACTTCACTGACTTCAGCATGATAACCTCACCACAACCACAAATGCCACACCAAAAAAAATCTATTATTAAGCAATAGATCACGATTCCTAGTTGCGTCGAAATTAGCATTGCTTTATCATAAGTACAGAATGGGCTTCAAATTGCCAGCAATGTTATGAATTTTACATTGATAGCAAGTCAAATCATTTTTAAAAATAGAATACAATGACTAGTACTAAGGAGTTTCAACACAACACACTCATCCATAGTTTTTTACCACAAGAGAATCACCTGCTACTCGTTAAATAACTATCAAATTAACTATAAGCACCATGTTATATCTTACGTATAAAAACATTATATAAAATACAGAAAATATTAGTACATGGAACAGTAGCGTCTTAGCAGTAGTGCGGCTTCCGAGTTTACTCGAAGTGTATAGAAAAGTTCGTCGTCATGTACTTCGTACAGACATGGAATTTATGGCTGGTGTATGTAATATGTAATATGATTTTGAACAACAGGACGAGAATGCAATAACAACCGTGTGTACAAGTGTAGAATTATGTGGAAAGAGGAGTTTGTGCACATACAAAGAAATTAATACACTACGATAGCTACAGTCAAACAACAACGCAAATAGTTGAAATGCCAACTTGTCCAGGAAAACTCTACTTGGGTGGAGTGGTGATAGGAGAGAGAGAGAGAGAGAGGAAAATATTGATTTCTTTTCTATTTACCTTGTTATTCAAATTCAAGCGTAGCATAATTACATACATCCGAACCTTCGAACCGAAATACAAACGCATTTTCATGATAGCCGTGCAAACTGAGCCAGTTATCTTTTTCTCATCCTCTTCCAAGCGTAAATAAGTGTAGGAGACTCTCAAGGAGCTGTTTACACACGGACTGGAAAGGATGGATTTATAACTGCGCGGATGGAATGAGATAGAGAGAGAGAGATAATAATAATATGTCCTGCTACCCGTCTCTCTAGATAATAATGTTAGGTTGCTAAATTCTAGGAGAAGGGCCTTAAGGCATCTTACAAGATGTAGAGCATATAGACGCAACCGAAGATCGGCGAGAGTCAACTTGCAACTTCTTAGCTGCTGTGTCCAAGTAACGGCAAGAAGCCGGTAAGCTCAAGCGCCGACGATTTCGATCTTTAAAGCCAGTGCCACTGGCTAGTAACCGCTCCGGTACCTGCATACACAAAACACACGTTAAATGCGTCTGGAGGGAGGAGGAGGGCGCGGGTGGCGGGAAAGTGCCTAGGCGCAGAAGATTCAAACAAGAGCCAAGCCAAGAAATCCTCACGGCAAATAGAAAAATTAGCAAGTGACAACTTTTCAAAGATCAAGTCTGGCAGGAGAGAATTTTTTAGTGATGCTCAGAAAGTGAGTGGACAGATAGAGAGACAAAGAGAGAGAGAGAGAGAGAAAGAGAGGAGACAGAGAGAGATAGTAAGTAGATGTTTTGTTGGTAGGTACCTCTGGAAGAAGAGAGATATTGGAACTATTCGAGACAAGAGGACTCGTCACAATCGGCTTTGAGCGGCTGGCATGCATTTCTGGAGTTGTTAGTGAAAGAGCCACACTGTTGTGATCTCCTTCGGAAGCACTGACAGGCAACAACTGAGGGGAGTCCTGAGAAAAATCAGAGTTATGTCCTCGCTGTACGCACTCAACTCAAACTCAACGGACGTCACGACAGATTAACTTAAGAGCACTTAAAACTTGTCACATGAAAAGAAAGCAGAAGCAACGGGAGGGACACGGCGCGACAGAGTCAATTATTTCCACACGTTAATCCCGCGGCAGGCAGGACAGGGGCTCCTCCTGGCTGGACAAATTCAAAGATCTCCTCAGCACTGGAGAAAGTGGCTGGAGAAGGAGTGAGGGATTAGCAGGAGCGCTGAACATACGTACAGAATTAAGGAGACAAAAGAGAGAGAGACAGAGACTGGCCACAGAGTTAACGTCTCTGCAGAATGGAGAAATGAGAACTAGGCCACAAGAACTTCGTCAGAGTGAGTCGCATCACAAACCACCACCACCACTTGGCCATCCACACACTCAAACACTCACACACCACACCACAGCGCCCAATGCAAATCTCTTCAGTGCACTTCCTCTCCTTCGACTCCACATGACACGATAATGCACAACAGTCAAGAAACGGCCCAAGCCACTCATGCTCTAACTTCTTAGCTAACTAACTAACTATCATCTACCAAAAGCAACAATAACAACAACTGGTTTTTCAATCAACTCTCACTACCTCCTCGCCGTAGAGCACTCAGCCACATAATATTCTTACTATATATTTTAACAATTCTCTTATACATACGCACATTGGCCCATTACAAATGCATTCTTACATCTCGCATCGAGGAGATTTGCTCGCATATGAACTAATATGAAGACGGAGCAAAGAGGAGAAATGCCATTAGACGCTATTTACTTGCCCCGCGAGTGAGTGAGTGTTTGTTGGAGGGAGTGGGTCCTGCCTGACTGTACAAACTTGCATATTCTAATGGTCCTTCCTGCACAACAGTTAAGAGCTAGGGCTGAGAACAAGAATCTGGTGATTCTGTTCTGATTAATTGGCAGTATTGATATCACTAAATAAATCAGTTGGACTCTTCTGCAGACACATGTAGTACAAGAGTGCCTTAACCCCTTTTGGAGTGGGGGAGGGGGCTCATGCACCAAGCAATGGACCACAGCATTTCTTTGTTGAGTGCGAGCTGTTGTGCCGTACACCTCCTAGTCATTCCATCTGTCAACCACGAACTATTGTAGCAGAGCAGAGCAGAGCAGAGAGGAGCAAACGAGTATTGCTCCTTCCCTTTGTGGATTTCCATGCACTACAAAAGCAGGAGCTCCCAATTGACTCGTCTCACCTAGTTTGATTCCAATTTCTCATTCACTATCTCTCATCCATCTATTCTGCATCTATTCTGCCATGCAGCTACAGATCAAAGCATACTTCTATCTATCTATACCAGTTCGCAACAGACTCTACCCTAAATGTTCAGATAGATAGAGAGAGAGAGAATAGGAAGAATAGAACTGCCAGCAAATACTTGTCATGGGATTCAGAAATCCTGTCCTCTCCTCTTTTCACTCCTCGAGCCAATAACGCTATAAAAAAGTAATTAATAGGTAGTAGTAGCTCTGCTGTAATAGCAAACCACACGGAATTCTATTTACTTAGGGGCACTCACTCCTGACATTATGTGGTTCATAATATTAACGATGGATTTTTATGCAAAGTTTTTATGACAGATATTTGCTTACTTAATAATTGGCTGTGATAAGAGCTAAACTGAGAGTGATACAAAGGTCTGGCCCTGCCTGTGGTTAGGAATGAGGAGAGGCGGAGGAGAGAAAGGTATATTTATGATGTGCCGTGTTGGCAGGCAGGAACTGTAAATATTAACCCTCAGGTACGTCTGTCAAAATAATAGTTCATGCTCCATTCTGTTTTCACGCGTTGACACAGTCGTCTATTGTCGACTCTCTTCATTTCTGTGTGCACTGAATAAAAGTGTGCATTATTATCCCATTTCCCTTTGATCCTCTAGTTAGGCAGAATGCACAGAGCGTTCATTGCATTCCGTGCGAGTCGTAACTCGGTGTGTATGACATTCTCGTGAGAATCTGCTGAATTTCCTCTGCCTGCTCACTGTCGCCTTGGCCCGAACTCGGAAATCTAACTCTCCATCCCATGCATCTCCCTTCACCATTTTCACAAAGACACATTGCCAAATGCTCAGTCAGTTGTTTGGTTAATATGGGTGACGCTACGCTAATTTTAGCCAACTTTCAACCAGCACCAGCATTTACACAGCCAAGTAGTCCACCATTCAATTCAAATATAATATTAGGCAGTACATACGTAGGCAAGTGCAAAAGAACATTATTTTCTTGTTTACTTAAAGCGAACACTAAGCAAAGCATTTCCTACACTCCAATCGAACATCAACATGGAAATAAGACATAAACGAGCGGACCCAACAGCAGCAGCAGCCACAGACTCACTCGTCGCACTCTTCAATGTACAAATTTCCAAGACGCAGCATAAATGTCACTCCCAAAAAGCGACGTGTTCCTTCGCTGGCTCTTGTAGTAATTGCTCGAGCACCTAACAAATCCTCTAACTACGTGTTCACTGCACTCGACAGAGACTTTGTCCAAAAAGAAATCATAAGAGCAATGAATCAAAGGGCTAATATTTGGTCACGGGGCGAGGAAACGTCAATTATTGCTAAGCTAACCAGTACATGGCTACTTAGCCCTACATTTATTTCTCAACTCCTGACAAAGACACACAGCACAGCTCTATGATTCTATGTACGTACGTAGAAAGAAGCGAAAGCGACGAGCTATAGTTACTTATTGACACATCAACGTTATTATTAATAGAAAAATGATTTTCCAAGATTGCTTACTTGAAGGATTGAATTTAGATTCACATCTTCCTCTTCATCTTCTTGCTGACTAAGGGTTTTCTTCTCCGTTGGAGCTGCCATTGCTGCTGAGCAATCACTGATGATTCTTCAAATCTTCACCAATAGTCCCACTGACAGATAGATATGAGAAAAAGAAGATCCCTGAATCTGAAATGTTACACTACGCTTCGCCGCTTATCTCTTAGCAGCCATATGTATCAGATCTCTTACTCTCAAACAACCTCTCTTTCTCATTCCCACTTAACTGTCCTTTGAGCAGATGATGCCAGGCAAGAAACAGAGCCAACTCAAATATAATCCCCTTTTTTTACACTTTAATAAATGGGGATTTGACAAAAACAAATCTAACACACCGATCACCTACAATTGGACAGCTACGAGAACACTTTGACTCTAACGCACTGAAAAATGGCAGACAAATTGAAATCGGCAGTCAGGTAGTTAAATGCTTCCAACTCCCAACCCTCGTCTCAATTCCAAGAATTCCAATCTTGGAATCTACTCTTCTTTGTGTAGCTGTCTATGATAGGATATTGTGCAACTAGCTAAAAGTGCATATTACTTCCCTCGTCTCTATTCTCGATCCTCCGAGCAACTGAGTTAGTAGTCAGAATCCAAAATGAAATTCATTTCCGTAGACTGTAGTGAAATATTTACAGCATTTCCATCCTGCAACCACTACTTAACGTCAATAATAATATTCCTTTGGCTTCTACTTATTTAACTACACGGTGGTAGTGCCACACATACACATCCCTACTTATCCCACATTAAATCCTCGTTCAAAAGGCTATTACAAGAAACACTTCATATGTTCACCATCCATTTTATGTATTTCCCACTGATTATCAGCGTAACTAGAGAACAAATCGATTTTTAACACCTCAAATGTCGACCCCTAAAATATTCCACCTCCCCTAACTTTCCGTCCTTTCATAGCCATTTTAATTATCTGGCTTAAAAGTCCCAAGTAAACATCTCCTATAAATCATAAGCGCCATAATAGTCATAAAACGGAGAAGCATTACCTAAGTATAGCAAAAAAAGTTCTCGTGATATGCTAATATCCATCCTCCATCTGTGAGACTTGACACCACTGACAGTGAGTTACAAACAAAAGATGCTAAGCGCATAGTTCTATGCTTCTGCTACTCTTGATTGCTAACCACTAACGAGACCTTCATCTCACCCCAATAATAATGAACGACTCTTTTAAGCCGAGTACTAGTACACGTACTTTTACAAGTAACAACAGTCTCACTTTTCCTTATGCTGACGTCTTTTTACTCTTCTAAATTAAGACTCTCAAACAGCTACTGTTTACAAAAACTCAGTCGCTCACTCCTATCCATTACACTACTTTAATGCGCAAAAATAAGCTACAAGAGAAAAGCTACTCTTTTCACAAATCCAACTAAAATCAGATATCAAATATTTAAAGCTCAAAAGTAGCATCATCTAACTCTATTTCCCGTCGCGCACTTTCCAGATTTTAAAATATTTCCAAAGTTCAGACCTTGATTGCCTTAAAAAGACAAATGAGAATTTATAGCTTTCTAACAAATCAGAATTTATGGTTATTTTGTTAAATGTCCTCATCTTTCGAATGTAGTTCACTAAAACGTATTTCTTCATTTCCTTCCTTTCAGTTTCAGTCCAAGTTGGCAGTTATATTGTCATAATAGTTAAAATATTGTATTCACAACAATTTCAGTTGAGCTAATAAATCTAAATGACAGTCAGTGTGTTTACATTTACCTATAGCCAGGTTTCAGTCGATAAATATAGAGTAGAAACGAATTCCTAGAATAGATTCATACTAAGTGGTTTTCTCAAAAAGCACATTGGATACGTCATTTAAATAGTTTCGATCTCTGCGTTTGACTAGTCTGAGCTAATAGTAATATTTTATTCATACATTCAATGAACCTTCAATTTGATTTGTCTTGAAAACAACTCTCCTCCGGTAAACATTGGTTAGGCTGGCTATAATGCCTAATTCCCTTGAATGTGTCTGTGGGTAGTCAGAGACACATTTGTAGTTCAACATGGTTGTAAAAGATAAATGAAGTAACGTAGCATTGTTATTCAACTATGAATGTATCCAGGAGCTACCTCCAACTAATTATACCGGAAAGTTTTGCTTAAATATCAAACTATTACCTGACGCTAAAACGTTGTGTGCATTTTATAGTTAATTCCGGCGAGAGAAGTCGAGTTTCTCTAATTGATTAATTCAAACAGCTGCCTCTCTTTATCCTTTCTCGTAAATCCATCTAATTGCAAAACATTTTCCAGACCCCTGCGTCTGTGTGGGCCATGTTTTTTCTAAAGTACTAAATGTCTCACTACGCACAGCCGCATCACTGTAAAACAATTACGTCGTCTACCTAGTACAGTGATTAAACGGAATTCTGAACTAAATGGAATTGATGAGATATTTCCTACACAAAGCAACTTCTTTTCATTTAGGCCACTTAATTAACTCATAATCAGTGCCAGCCAGAGTTATTAATTCACACTTTATTCATCATCCTAACTCCGAACAATTTTCTCGCCCCATTTTCCTCTCATGTCTCATGAACTGTCTCAAGCCTAAATTCTTCAGCAATTAAAATTTGCTCGGCTATTGTAATGACAGATTTAAAGAATGTAACTCTATGCGAATATTGATATGAACCTTTGCGTGTTGCTCAATGCTAAAGTAACAATAAAACATTTTCCATTTTGGATATGACAAAGCTCAATTGTTCTCCGTCCTTCCTTTTGTGTACTTGTTTATCTATTAACTTTTGTCTTATTGTCACTGTAGTTTTTTGCATTGTCAATTTATTTTATTTTATAATTGTATTTAGTTGACTAACTTTTTAAAAGTTGGGGGGACATAAGATATTAAAAAATAATATTATTATTTCATTGTTTTTTTCCCTCCCCTGAAGTCTCCCGATTTAACTAAACATTCTTTTGCAATGGAATAATATATTCAAAATATAATTTCTGAGTTATTAACGAAAATAGTCGTCGAGATATAACATTTGGATATAACATTTGAATAAAAACAGTTCACAATATTTCAACAACAGACAAAGGCAATATATATTATGAACTAGGTCAACCATCACTACAACAATACATCATTTATCTAACGACCTGCATATCTACAAAGACACATTTTTTAACCTAATCAAAATAATAAAACGTACAACAATATTGAATTGACAAGCAAATATTT
>JAAAYG020074678.1:0-14193 GCA_009936455.2 Tomocerus minor
TTAAGGTTAAAATTTTTGTATTTTGGACAAAGTATTTTCAAAATACTTTACTATGTATTTTGCCCATCTATGATGACTAGGTACATCGAAATAGCTATTATGTTCTAAAACATTGTTAGCAGGATATTAAAAGATTAAACACTGTTTCTACGATTCAAACACCATAATATTATATATATACTGCTTCTACTAAATGTAAACTACTTCAATTAGAAATATATTAGAAACTGCTTCAATTAGATGTACATTATTTTTTTAGCTCATTGATATAAAAATATTTATACTGCTTTTGGAACCCATTTCATTGCTCTTCAATCTATCTTCAATCAATACATAATTATTATGGAAGTTTTAATGCTTTTATCTAAACTTTTATCTAATGGCTAATAATTGGTATAAAAGCAATACATTCAATATGTTTCCGTCAACTGAAAAATATTTTACCATAAAAGATTTAATAGTGGTTCCATCAATTCCAAAATACTTGATATATATATTTGTTACTGAAATATCTGATACTACTTTCACTATTTATATATTTTTATTACACGTGGCAACTGTGGTTTCCTTTTTGAATATTGTTCTCGTTTTCTATCAACTTAACGTGAACGAGTTAATTTTCCGTAAAGCATCTAGGGCGACTTTTTGTTACGGCTTGCCGTCAGTTTTTAGACATGGATTGAAAATAAGTAACGCACTATTAGAATGCAACTAGTGTACGTAAAATTTTATTGAGCGATTTAAATATATTACATATATATGATTAAAATCAGATAATATTTTAACGAAACAATATTAATTCACTGACTATGTATTACAGAATAGCAAACTAATGTAAGTAGGTATTCTATTTATGACATTCAGATGACCATCCCTTATTGATACTACATACTGCTGGAAATTGAACCTAATAAGTTGCACAACGCTGATGTGTAGCGCAGCAGGAAATATTTTGATAACTGCATATGACGAATAGACAATTAAGAAAATAAACTTTTAATGAGCGACTTTGATGTCATAAATTACAGACCATATCAGCATATTATGGCTACACCAGCTATAATAGCTAACTTTTCTTTGACCCTTTTAAGTACTGACCATTACGTATTACAGAGATTTTAAAAATAATGAGATAGTAATATAAGTTTAAATATGTATTTAATGAGGCCTCCAGCACCTGCTTCAGAACAATAATTTCACAGGCTTTAAGGACTGTTTGATGAAAATTTTTACTACAGCGTATGCCTTGACATTTTTTGTTACAGATGAACATAATAGATGTTCATTTCCTGTAAAACTATTATTAGTAGCTCTTTTCGGTCTTTCCATAATAAAAATAAACCACTCTGTAATAGATTCCCTTTAAGCAATCTCGTCTCAGCATACAAGTCCTCTCCTCCTTGCAACATTGCAAGTCCCCATCTCAATTACATGTTTTCAGGGAATTCAAAAAAGTTTTACATTTCAACTACAAATTGGATAATTTAAATCATCCTTTGCTAAACGTAGTTCAAAGCAGGCTCAAAAAGTATTACAAACCCTTAATTTTAATGATATAAGGTTATACCACATACCTTTTAAAGATATATATATATATATAAGGACTAACTATTTTCTCTACAATATATGTATATAATAATTTGTCACAATTATATATTATATTATATCAAGACAACCCATAACATATAATGCTCTTTACTATGCATGGTGCTTTATGTTTAACAAAAAGACAGTTATAGCTGACAAAAGGGGTTTAGGCCAGGTTGTTTTAATACACTCGGTAACTTGGACATTCACATAGAAATAAAATCGTATTTATCGAGTAACTGTATCGTAATCAGTGTATTCCCTCCCGTGGGAGAAACTGTTTTTCATTAAGTGAATAACTAAAAAACGAATGTTTGAAAAATCAAGCTTTAATACTTAATCAGTTTCAGATACAATTGTACATATTAATCCCACCAAAAATTCCAAAATTTTTCATGTTTTATTAGTTTCTCCCATTTTTCCCGGGTGGGAATTAAGCCAAATAGTGGGATAAATTGTACACTGATCGTAATCGTAACATTTATCGACAAATATCTTGCACAGATGAAATTTTGAAAACATAATGTAATTTATAGATAACAAATACTATTTGTTTGGTTTGTAACAAACATTTTGCCACCAATGAATTGTACGTTAATGGGATTTATTAAAATAGTCATTTTTCAGGGATCAGTTCTAGCTCAGCAAAATGCCAAACCTTAACTACTGACGTCAGAACTGTCTAAACGACCAATTGGAATTTCCTCGAGAATAGCCATGTTGATAGTTTTTCCTTTCGTATCGTGAGCCAGTCGACGATGACGCAGAAGATTCCGGACTCGTACCAAACATTGAATGAGATTGTGAATCAGCTTTTGCTCTCATTGTATTGCCTTGAAGAGGAACTGATATTAAGTTTGATCTCGAAGAATGGACAACAGGAATTGGTTGCCGCCCGGATTGAAGGCTAGAGTGGGAATGATGACTTTGTGTAGAATCCAGCGACAGACTTGAGCTATTTAATATATCCCCCGATGTCGACACAGTGTTTCTTGGTTTGTGTCGATGATTAATATGGGCTTGCAAGTCCCGATGAGATAAATACGTTCTACGACAACCTTCGTATCCGTAGCGGCTGCCTGCAATACAAAAAATGGTTGTATGAAATTATTTCCAGAGATATTTATTTTCTCTAATAGGCAATTTCCTCATTTGGAGAGGTAATTACATTGCCATTATATTATGAAATTATAAAATTAAGGTAACTTATTTACATATTTTAGCTTATAATATTAGATATTAAATGCACGTGATCATAAATGCAATAAATGTTAACTATTTTTTACCTTCATGATGGCACATGAAAACACTGCCTAAATGGGCCATTTCAATTCTGTGAACTTTGTCTGAACAGCGGGAACAGTGGTCACCTTGTAAAATTGCACAGGCATGACAGAACACATGTTTGCAAGGAATCTAGTAACATACATATGAACAATGGTTTTAGAGTTAGAATCAAACTAATGAAATGTACATTATATTTTAATGAAATCGCAAGCACGTTAATAACTGATTTAAGATAACTGCATTTGTTAATGACAAATCAATACCATTCGACCGTAGAGACGTATTGGTCTTTGGCACCGTTCACACATGTGAATATTTGGATTCGGTAACTTTTCTGCAATCGCATGGTACTGATGATTCCATTGAAGATCAACCATTGGCTGAGGGGGTCCCTTTGGAATAGTAGAAAATGTTGGTGGAACCAGGGTGGAAATATCATCATCGATATTAACTACAATAAAGCAATTTCAAGATTAAAATATACTTATTATACGTTTACACAGCAGAGCAAATCTACGCTGTAGAAACAATTAATCGAAATATTGTAAGATTTTCTATAAAACAGTTTGAATGACTTGTCTTAAATAAAATTGTTCAAAAATAGTCATCGGTATAAAAAATATATAAATATTCAAACTTTATTTCAAGTTAAATATAGCTTTAACTATGTACAACATACATTCACATTCGACAGCCAGAGATCCCGGCTCCTTTTCAAGAGATTTGCATCCAATTGTGAGGTCTAATGTTGAAAATGGATCCGTTGAAGTAGGACCTGCAATAAAATACCAAAATTAATTACAATAATGTTAAAATCCCTTTGATGAATGATTCGTCTAATCAAGTAATGAACAACTAATTATCTGATTAATAACACCATTCATTTAGCAATATTATTATATGAGCAAAAACTGTGTTTATATACAAAATTCATTAAAATGCTACCTACGATAAAACGTGAAAACATTTTTACTTGAAAAAACTGCTATGTGAAATAGCAATTTAATTTTAATAAATCCTATTAAATGTATATAACATGATTCCTGAAATACTACTTGACCTCTCCCATTTTTTTGAAAGGTCACATACACTATAAACATTGCCTTCTAAAACAATACCTCTTTTCTTCGTCTACCACAGTTGAAGTAAGAAGACCAGCGTCCGTAGATTAAGTCACTAAATAGTTAAATAATGAAATAACGACAGTATTTCTTACCTGACATATTAGAAGGCTCGTCAATAATTTCTACCATATTATCGATAGTTTCGCTGGTTTCTATTTGTTCCTCTTCGTCACTTTCAATTATCTAAAGGCAAATCAATAAATAAAAATTAGCCTTAGTTAATCAATAAATAGCCCGATGACTAAAATAAGAAAACAATGGCATTCTTTTATAGCAAGATATTCTTAATATGTAATAGGATTGTGCGAATATTCAACTAAAATAATTTTTCCGATCTTACCATTTTCTTAGGCCTCCCTCGTCCCCGTCCACGACCGCGACCTCTTCCCCTGCCTCGGCCCCGTCCTCGACCTCTGCCCCGACCTGTTCCAGCTGTGCTATCGGAATCCATGCCGACTTCTTGCTTGTGTAGAGCAATTTTCGCTAATTTTTTGGTTGCGTCTAAGATACAAAATTACGGTGTCACCGGGTTGAAGCAGTCGAACACAGTACCTAGTGGTTTTTTTCCGTTTTGTTTTAATATTTGTATTGCAATTTGCTACAGCTACAATATAATAAAATAAATTGAAAAGTACGAGTGTCCCTTAGAATCGCTAATAACTTATGTCATTCAGTTCCTCTATGCTGTTCAGTAAATTTTAATTCGGGAAAGAAAAATATGAGCACTGCACTGCACACTACCTACACTTTGAGTTGTAACTCGTGCAAATGTGAATTGAAGTTCTGTCTACTGAAGATTTAGCGGTCAATATGTTCATTCGGAAAGCAACAGCAACAGGGCAAATAGATGCTCCTAAATGACAGTGTCTTGCCACCTGTGCTCATCCCTCAGTAAATTTTCTATTGACGAATATAGATAGAATGAAACGTTGTATTGGAGAGGGCAGCAGTAAGTGTATGAGGTCTTGAAAATTTTCTACATTCAATATTATATCTGTAGCATTTACAGATGTGTCAATGTAGAAAAGGCTGAATACATTCAGATTTCAGAATAAGCTTTTAGGGATATGGAATAGTGCATGTTACAGGAATAGGGCATAATGGGCAACCTTAATCTATAAAGCTTACTCACAGTACTAAGAATTGTCTATTATATATTTCGTTTCGTCTATAGCTTGAATAGGTTTTTGCCTATAAAATAAAGTCTCTGGGGAATGGTTGGCATATACATATACTACATAAATATGTGTATACAATGGCGTAGTATATAAGTCTACTCGTAGACCCGTATCAAACCAGATATTTATTGTACAGGTTTCTATTCTAAATTCTAAGTTTCTAAATGGAATAAGAGCATACTGCATACTTTATATGGTTATAATAGTCCGCTATGTTATAATATATGTTATAGTCTTACATTCATTCATTTCCCTGTCAATTGACTTTCTGATTTAGCCATCTATCCAATTTGCAAAATTAAATTAAATTAAGATTATTGGATATTTTATTAATCAGTAATGTCTACAAAATGGGCATTCGTATTCTGTGCCTAAATATGGGATGGATAAACCATTCCTGGTTTTATGAAGACGAGTTATTTTGACTTTTGTGTTGTGTTTGTTTGTGTAAGAATTGTTTAGAAATTGTCTTTATGACATACTGAGTTTGATAGCTTTTTTGTTATTTGCCTTTTTTAAATTGTTTTTCTAAAATTGCGTCAAATGCTCCTGTAATGCAGCTGACAGGATGGCTAACTTCAGAGGATCGTGTCTTTACTGTGGCGAAGTAAGTCAATTAAAAAATATTTATTTATAAATGTTGACATTCACATTCGCAGTTGTGTGTGTAATATTTATGGTTTATATCTATTAACCTATATAAAAATAATCTCAATTTCAGCTCTATTGTTTGATATACCATTGAATATGAACATGTTTTAATTGCGAATAATACAAATGATGTGTCTGAAAATATCTAACAATGAATATCTTTTAAGATTTTTATTTAATTTTGTATCATAGGCTACAGTGGGCCCAATTATGACTGCAGGTGTGACGAAATTTCATCCAGAGTGCTTCCGATGCTGCAGATGTCAACGTTGTATTGGCGACGATGAACAGTACATCTTAGTCGGACTTTCTACGCTTTACTGGTATAAAATGTTTGGCATTGTTATTATTTTCCTCTGTATTAATTGATTTGATGCACGTGGACTCTAGGGATGACTATTTGTAGAAAACTCAACGACAACGTTCGGAATTTTTTATAGGTTAATTGAAAATTTCTAACTACTGCAATGGAATTACGTCTTGCACATAACATTAAGAAAATGTGACTTTCTGAAAAATTGATGATTTGCGACATGAAGGAGAATCAGAATGCAAAGATGATTCTGATGTCACTAAAAGGGCAATACTATTTTATCGTATATTTTGTATCAGTCAAGTGCTATTCAGATAAGACCAAGCATACCTATAAACAGACTGCATTGACTGGAAACACTTCTGACATTTTAAAAATAAATATACAAATATTGGTCAACTGATAACAAAGTAATACGTAATACGTCGTACGTAGGCATTAAATTACAAGTGCCTAATTGGAGTTTACTAAATTCTCTACATATTATAAATACAGAAAAATATTTACGCTTCGATCGCAACTTAAACATTCGTCACCTTATGCCATTTGCCAGTTCGACATTCATGTCATTTTTATCGTTCAAAATATTGTGCATGCATCTACTACACTTTGATACAATGAGTCCCTTTAGTTTTCCCCTGTCACAGTTATTACGTAGGTACCTACCACACAAATGCAAATAATTTTCCTTAGTAGATACAATTAATAATAAAACTACCTTCCGTGATAATACTAACAACAGCATAATATTTGATAAAATAACCGACTTCCATGATATAGATAACGTTTTTTTCGATGTATATGACCTAATTTGGTCTTCTCATATTGTAATAATATCATAAAAATTTCTGCTTGAATCATCAGAAATACAGTCTCGTTGTATTTCAGTTTTGCTGCACACGAAAATTCATGTGTTTACTTTTGAGTTTTGGATTTATCTAAAACATATAAAATTTATCGAAATAATCTGAATTCTCTTGAAAAATATCAATACAAACTGGAAATGAGTTTATTGCGTACTAGACTTAGTAAATATACATTTTTATGTGAAATCAAAATGCGGATATGATAAGAATATGATTCATAAACGAATATAATGATATTTGAAAAAGACACGATTAAACAGTATAAAACGCTCCAACTTAAATAACTAATATTTAACGTAGAAACATGTTATTATTAATAATTTTACATGTTTGCAGTGGGGGATGCTGGACCAAAGAACCATGTCCTCAAGTTGAAAAGCAGCATGTCATTAAAGTTGTCAAAATTCCTCCTTTACAACGGGATGGGTCACAATACAAACTGAGAAATTTCTGGACTCAGTCGCTTATTTACGACTCCTGCTTCACTCCACAAGTTTCTGAGTAAGCTATTATTTTCTCAAAAACTAATAATTTGAGTATGTAGAACAATAATTAACGTAGCATTACATGAAAAGTCTCTAGGTGTTGAGTTGACGTTGAATTTGTCCACAAAATTTATTAACAGTACATCTCTAATTTACTTTGTTAATTTACTTTATGAGGGGAGATTACATCATTGGGGACTATTTTTTGCATGATTGACTGACTAGCCAATAATTAGGTAGGGTATATTGCATACCTACTAATTTCTAAAAGTTCTCAAAAATTTTGCATATTTTCTAGCATATTTTATATTTTACATATTGGTTGGTTACACAAGGAATTTCCATTAAAGACAATATATCGATATGTAAATATATGATATTTAAAGCAAACGAAGGTAAATACCATTCAAAGTTCAAACTGCTGCAAAACATTAGCTTGTGGGATGTGGCGACAGTAAATAAATTGGAATTCTTGTATTCATCTGGTATGACATAACTATTCATAGAAAAATTATTATAGGTAATATCGTTTTCCGTGATGTAATTGATGTAATATCTGGTTGTGATTAAGCTATCTGTTAGAGCAGGTGCATGAGTAACCGCAATGTTCTTACTATTGACTGACTCCTATGTAGCATATTCTACTATAGATTGGCTCCACGGTGGTGGAAAAGTGGTCAATAAGTTGTAATACTATGTTTAGACGAGTATTTCTTTAGAAATCTTTTTGGAAAATATAAAATTAGAAATCTCTTAAAGTGCTGTTCAGACTAGACGATTATCGCATCAAAATTTTTCGTATCGTGGTTTTAAAAATTCAGTTTACTACAATTATTATTTAATATTCTGTGTGTTTATTCAAAGATAATTGATAGGTGTGTATTCTTTTTGTAAAAATCTGTAGACATGCTACTTCTAAGGAAGTAAACTCCGCAAGTGTGGTATTTACTTTTAGTTACACATTAGGGATTCTCAGTATTTGGTACATGGTTTTAAACCATAAAAAAGTATTCATGCTTCATCGGATATATGCCATGACACAACTTCTGTTATCGGACATAATATGACGTCTAAATCCTTATGAAGTACGTATGCACATTATATCAGACACAGAGTTATTTACCCAAGATTGTTGTGACAGAATAACTATTTTCGGTTCAGCGATTGATACTGCTCATGTTTAAATTCTTTTAAGCAATTATATTGATCTGCTTAGTCATAGTTAACGATTGTAAAGTTCTAGTAATATATACTGTTGTAGTGGGTACTTTGGTACATATTGAAATAATTGTTACTTTAGAAAGGTTTTATTTTGTTTAAAAGTGTCATTTTGTTAGTCCACTTAGTATTTATTTTATGTCATGTCCTGGTGTTTGTCATTTAATGAAACTAGTGTGTTCATGCGGTAGTATGAGCACGATACACGGTACAATAGATAAAAATGTGCAAGTTGTATCATGTAAAAATTGTTACTACATCGCTGAATTGTTCATTAGTCTATTTATCTTGGAGGGGGTGGTATTAAACTAGATATCTGTGTATTGAAAATTCATATGCAGGTTAGGAGAGTTAGAAGTGGAAGTAGAGGAAGGCAAGTAATCGCATTACAGCGTAAAGCTGACTTATAAACGCAGTAAATGTAATGAGGTATGATTAAGTTTAGGACGACGCATCGCATTAGAAACCCCCATAGCTCAGAAACGATAAGTCTCAAGTAAAACCAGTAATTTAACTTGCTTATCGAACAAGCGGAATTTTTCTCTAAGTATGAATAGGGAAAGTTTCATTGTATTTCATAATTTCGGCATGTTACCGTAGTGTACTAGTTACATATTATACGACAAGAAAATAATATCAAACTAGTTTTATGTATTTTTTTCATGAGTGGTGGAGTAAAGTCTTTGTGAATGCAACTTTCAAATATCTACAGTTTGTACATAAATTTCAATGAAGGAAACAAGTCGACATCTTATGAAAAGTAAAATGACGATGATAACGTAATGGGCCTGAGAAACGGGAAAGACATAAGGAAACGTGAGTTCATTATCACTCACAGTTTCTCTAATTTTTATATGTGTCGGTGTATATCCTTTTAAATTAATTTTGATTTCAATTAATAGAGTAAATAGCTTACATGCGTAAATATACACCGTAATCGAGCTCCTCACGTCCAACATTTATGGACGGGAAGGCAGAAGAGAGTAAGTAAATAAGTAAATAGTAGTTACCGAGTTGAGGCTAATTAATAGCTTGCAAATGGCAACAAACAACTCTTTTGTAAATAAGTAGGTAGTTAGCGAATGTAGTTTGATGTGCATGCTGCATTTGTAAGAGTGATACACAGCACAGGAAAACGTAGGCAGGCAGATGTAGGTAATCCTATATCTGGTTTCTGTGCTACGAGGCTCGTAGTAGTAAAAAGAGATAGGTAGATGTTATTTAATTAATTGCAAGACTACAGACATGCAGAAAATGGTGCTAATACTAGGTGAGGTTGTTAGAGTGGGCTGTTTTGTGGTGGGAGTAGCTACGGAGCTAAGTATTCTTAATTTCACTGCTAAGTACTTCTACGTTACAGCGACTTAACTCGATCTCTCATTGTTTTTATCGAAAACTTTTCAACGACTCAACGGTAACTGATTAGAAGTGAAGTTAAAAATAACTCACAATTATGTTGAAGCGGAGGATAAATTATAAGTAGATTAACATAGCATCCAAATTTATTAAAATCAGAACTTGCAGCACTGCTCATGTCAGGACTTGCAGTGAGTCTAATTCTTGACATACCTACCAATTGTACCTCGCACAGATAGTAAAGTGCAATTTCTGTAAGCTATGTAACAATTAGAAAAATGAGAGCTATAGGGTGAAGCTGATTGCGTATGCTATCTAATCTGATTATGAAGCTGGATTACGTTGCTTGACTGACTTGATCACTTCAGTTGATCATGTTGCTCTATTTCTGGTCGAGCAAATCATGTTCAATGCAGTATTTATTAATAGTGCTGTTTGGAAGAAGGTTTACTTATACGTCTCACTCTGTCTACTGCCACATTTTCATTCCTCCATCAAATCCACTTCTTATCACCCAGTGAGGAATAGAACCTGTGATTGAGAATTAACCAGTCGTGTTCTATGGATATCTCGTGCAAAGCCAAACAGAAGCATCTACCAATAAACTCGAGCAGAAAGTTACGGAAGTCCACAGTATATAATACAAAAATTTAATAGGAGCATTATATTATTTCATTTTTATGCACATGCTAGCACTGCAACCAACATAAACAACTCTATAGCTAATGGCTATGATGGAAGGTCACTTTTGCTAAAACCTGAATTATGGGAATTCTTCAGCTTGTTTAGACATCTATTTTTCCTTGGAAATTCTGTCTGTAGGTTAGCATCACAGAAGCTGAAGCTGAGCAGAAGAGTCCAATTGCATAGTTGCATATTATAGAAGAGTCTTCTGTAATGGCACAACTCCATTTATCTATTATTGCCAGTTTTATATGCCATTTGCCATAATGGACTGAATTGGCTCTAAAGGAGTGTTGAGACATTCTTTTCCGACTCCGTGAGATTACTTCTACGTTTTCGTCTTCTTATTATTATTCCATTTGTACATTATCTGCCTATTCTGACGTTGTCTTCTCCTGAGAATAGTTTTTTTTTAGTTATTGTTAGTTAACTTGTTGAAGTAGTTGAGCTGTTTTGAGTGCTGCTACTACAATTTTTGTATGCATAGTATATATTTAGGTAGTTAGGATTATAATAAAGTAAGTAGTCTACTTACAATTAGCATTGTTGTATTTGTAATGAATGGGGATGAAATGGAGTGGAGAAATCCCACACGTTTAAAACAGACAGGTACTACTTACGATCAAAAACTCTGCATTAGCTTAACAGAGTTACTCTGTCTGTGCACCTCCGTGCCTCATGCTTGATTGTAGTTTACTTTAATGTAAGGTAATTTGAAATGTTCTCTTTGTAGCTACCTAGCCAGATATAATAATTACCTAAGAGTTTACCTGTTATAAGGCATCTACCCCAAGAATCTTGGCATTGCCATTGTAGTTAACTTAGCGTTACTTCATATGCACATAACTTACCTACTTACAAATGGATATTTATATACGTATTGTACTTTAACTGCTGCACAGCTTGCTAACTTAGATACGTAGCAATGTGTAAGGACTAAAGTGAACAGACAACCAGTACCTACGTACATAATTATTATTTTGACTTAAAACACCTCCATACCTACTCTATGTTGGGCTGTGCTACGTACACAAACACAATTTGCACAATTTTGGTAGAATAAAAAGAAACAACAATTCATTGCAATGTTTTGTAAAGCGATATATTCAGATGAAAGAATGTCTGCAGAATATCTATCAAATGAACAGAGCCTTTAAATTCTCTCTGATTTCAATACGTAAGCGCCTGCCTGCTAAGTAGAGATGGGAATATGCGAAATAAGCACTCCCTCCGTTTAAGGACTCAATAATATGTATTTTAAATTTTCTGTGTTTTCTTTTCTTTCATTTCCCATGTTACTTTTATACGGATTATCGATGTAATTGGAAATATTTTAAATGCATATATATCCAGTCTATACACAAATGAAATGAGTTCATGTGGTTATCTAAAATTAATTAGTTATCTAAAATTAATAAGAATTGGAATATAATTATTATTGTGGGCATAAATTAGAGGTTCAGTTTTGGTCAGATTTCAACCCGGATTTAAGTTTGACCCATGATATATGCTAATTTAAAGCTAATAGCATTGTTCATTAAGATACAGTCGAATCTTAGTATAAGGAAAGCCCATATAATTTATTTGGATGCATAAAATAGTCTTCTGAGTTTTATTGGTTTAATTTTCTAAGGAAAAAAATATTGTAAAAGTGAAACGGTTGTAAGGAACGCAAGATATAAGGAATGTCACAAAATGTGTCACGCCATATAAATATTGCATGTGAGACACACATTAATCCACGTGTGATCATTTATAAGTTTTCCCACCTCTATTGATGGTAGACTATGTAGAAACAGAAAAACCCATGCCATGGTTTGCCATTTGAGCTGTATGTATTAAGTGTAGGTACGTCAGTGCATGTAGGTAATAGTGTGAGACTGTGAGAGATAGGATAGGATAGAAAATATATTATTGTACTTATTACGTCTGCTGCTGGTATAAGAGATAGCTGTGGATAGCTAGAATGATGTCTGCTCAAACTCTCAAGCCCCACATGAGTATTTACAATAAAATTAATACAAACTGAGCATAAGTATAGGAATAATGGGGAAAAGGTAGCTGAGTGAGAGAGCCGTCAATAAGCAAAAGCAACTCTTCTTATCCCATTTACAAAGTTTGGCTTAGTGGATGTAAGTGAGTGAGGTTGGCAGAGCTATTAGTTGTTCGGTGCTCTATTCTCTAGCTGTATTATTGTACTGTACTTCTTACTCTGCTTAAACGGTCGCATCCCAATCTCCCTGTCTTGTTTTTGTTGTCTGATATCCTACTAACTGAGATTTCTGCAATGCAAGCCAATTGTCGACGAAAATTCCAGAACTGCAGTTGCAAAATAGTAATGCAACCAAATAGTATCATCCTCTTGTTCTATCTGCATTAGTTTTGCACGATTTACTTTTTGTTCCACATTGCATCTCGTTTTGTGTCTCATGAAGACCCACGACAATGCTGGAAACTATTTCATCGCAGCTACTATCATCGCAAAGGAATTTCTTACTCTGCTGACTAGAACAGATTCCGAATTGCACATGCATTATGCATTCGTTGTTGAGATTACTTACAAATTGTCTCAACTCTGACGAGTAAAGACGACATTCTTTTTTAAGTGATCTCAATTCCCGACAATGGATAAGAGCGAAATAACTGTTGACAACTGACTGAATTCCCCTTCATTTATGGTGTACCTTTAAGTAAATCAATTATATCGCAGTGTAAAAAAGCCAAGTCTAAATCTTTATCTATAATGAGATACTACACAGAAAAAAGCATAAATTAAATAAGCTAGATTTGGTGTGTTTGGTGTAGTCAGATCTCAACGTCAACTCAACGGCAGCTAAATAAACTCTGACCTGATAGTGACATATGTCACCTGTGATTGTGAAGTGCTGTTAAAAGTCTGATAAGCGTGTCTAGTGTCATTTGCAATGGTTATTTTGAACCAAATGAGCCAAATGCTAATTCAAATGGGTGTGATTAGAATCGGTCGTTGTGGACCAGAATGTCAACTGAGTGTCGGAGATCGAATTCTTGAAGTGAATGGGACGCCTGTTCATGATCATTCCTTGCCAGATATTGAAAAGATACTAAATCAACGATCGTCCGTAGTGCAAGTGAGTAAAAATTATTTTGACCATATCTTTCTCCTTCCCTATTTACCTTACAGAGAAATTGTCTCGTTTGAATTTTGCTTTCATTAATTTAATTTTGATAAGTGGAAAGCACGTTTAAATGAACGTAGTCACATCTCATGCACAATTGAGCGGGACAGGAGTAATTCCTGATGTACCTGAGTCATTTATTCTAAAATTCCAAGTCTAAAACTGCTAGAGAAATGCTGATCATTTTCTAGCGTCTCATTTTGGGAAACCATTTGTCACTGCGTATTTTCTTCATTGTCCTGGTGCCCTTATTTTCAGGTGACTGTGGAACAGACGCCCTGTCCAG
>JAAAYG020074789.1:0-38567 GCA_009936455.2 Tomocerus minor
CATCCACTAGTTACGTCTAACATGTTCAAAATTTTATTTTTTTCGAAAGCATCGTAACCATGGAATGCCACCTTAATAAATATTTAAGAAAGACAGCTCTAGGAGTCATAAAATGAAGCTCGTATGGCATTAACAATAATGTTATTACGGTTGGATTCACATTCATACGCAGTTTTCCTGCACGAAAGGGAACATCTGCTGTCTTCCCATTCGCCAATTTATTTGAAATACACTCCTCTGATTGGTAATTACTATGACAAAATAGAATTTAGAACTTTGTCATAGTAATTACCAATCAGAGGAGTGTATTTCAAATAAATTGACCAATAGGAACAGGGCAAATGTTCCCTTTCGTGCAGGAAAACTGCATATGAATGTGAATCCAACAGTACTGTGAATATTGTACATGCATCTTTCTTTTAATGATACAAAATTGTAAAACAAACGAGTCCTAAGTAACCAAGGGGTGCAGCTTTAATAAGATGGCTTGAAAGACAGTAGTAGGATAGTAGTAGAAAATATACAAAACTTGAAACATATTTTTGCACACAGTATGCAATGTTCAAAACGGCTGAATAAGAGAGGTTGAAAATAAGTATAAAATGCGTTGATGGTCGATCACGAACTAGACAAATGCGATTTTGTGACAATGCAATAAACTGAGATAGTTGCGAACACATGACAAAACTTAGGTTTTTGCACAAATGAAATAAATAAGCAACTCAATGATAATAAATTGTAATTCTGCGACTGGCAAGTCAATAATTTGCACTTATAATGATAATGCCAACTTATAATAAATAGATTAGATGATGCATGGACGTGCACAGACTCCTTTATGAATCATATCATGACTATGACCAATAAAAGTTCCAAAGAAGAGAAGTGAAATTATAAATGTAGCTATAAGTTGGTTGGATACAATTTATTTTTCTTCAACTTGAGGTAAGCCGACGTCAACTATTAACGCTACAGTTCATCTGCAATTTTCTTGTTTATTTTTGTATTACAACAATACAGTAGAATATGTTTTTTTAAAAAGCAAGTACACAGTACAGAATCTCTAATTAAACGATAATAATAATAACTTTAGTAAGAAAATGAAATAAGCACAAGCACGCAAGACGATTGCAATTGGCCGTCAATTAAATAAACATCAGGCAGCTTATACTCCCGTCGAACGTCTCAACTTGCTTCAGTTATTTTCCTCATCTACATGCAAAACGAATCAGAGTAGAAAGAAAGTGTCTTATTGCAAAAAATAGGTGATAGGATGAAAGAACTGTGCAATAATAATTTAGGAAAGGGTGCTCAGTAAGTAGTACAAAACAGGAAAGCTTAGTAATAGAGACTTAATTAAAACAGGAATACGCGGATAGGGACTGACTTCAATTCAAGCTATGAGGCATTCACTCACCATTTCCTTCGTCTGAGGAATCCTCTTCTTCAGACTCGAAGGTATTGTCGGGGATGTCGAACAAGTGAATCAATTGCTATTTAAAACAGAATCAATTTTTACGTGATTAGCAAAACAATTTTGAAAGCCTGGTGAAAATGAGAAGACAAAGTCTTACCTTATTAGGGTCTCTCAGAATGAGATACTTTCCATCTTTTTGCTTCATACACAAATCAATGACACATCGCAGGACTCCCCATGCGTTATCCATGTTCAAACTGATTTGGGTTGCAAATTCCGTAGGTTTGAACTGCTGAGTTCCAAGGATGACATGGTTAGAATCGTCTCTGACGTGAACTCTTGACACATATCTGCAAAACCAAATATTACAAATTATACTTGCTCTCGTAAAATTGTAATTGATTAGATGTAAATCGCAATCACGAACCCGAATTTAATTTGATCAGATCCAGCCAACAATGCTTGCACTGTCCACTTAGCCAGCTTGCAAGCATTATTTCGGAGCTCATTGGCGAGTACAGCACCTCGTTGAGAGTCCAATTTCTGACGCCACTCTATACCACCGGAATGCTAGAAGAGTAAAGGAATAGATGGGGATAAAATTTGTTACCTTACGTCACAACAGTAAACAATATGGACACTTTTATGATAAAAAATGCTTATATTTTATACTACACATAAACAAACCCAACATACCCTGGGATCCCACTCATTCAATGCTTTAACATTGATAAATTGGATTTCTCCATTAACTCCTTGCATTACAGCATCGTGCTGACACCGGGCCACAAGCGTAATTCCTCCTTCTAAATTCCATTTCCTGTACCGATAGCCAACAGATGCCATTTTCTCTTCTTCTTCTTCCCCGATAAACGGATTTCCCTCTTCGAATTTGAAGCGCTCTTCTCCCTATTGCATTTTATGACTTTTATATTAAAAATCTTTGCATATTATGGCTTAGTAACCTAACCGCACCCGATACGGAATGATTTGAGAGGAAACGAAATGTGTACATTACCATTTTTAAAACTTGTTGAGAGAAGTTGTTACAAACGAATGTTGCTTCTAACGCCAGATTATTTAACTGCTCGGGATCATCAACCGGAGGTTCATTTGACGTCTCGTTCACCGTTAGTAAATCTATATGTAGTATTATAATATTAATACATAACTTATATTTTATATTCCCACAACTGAGTTAAGTAAAAGAGCTGCAAATAAGCAGCACATACCGAAAGTGTTGTCTCTCTTATCGAAAAATAGCTTGTCTCCGATTTTCTGAACGACAATGTCCCAAGAGTAGTTCGACCGAGTTGCACACATTAGCGTAGCCAAAATAGAATCAGTTGCGTAAACGTTTCCAACGGTCTTGGATAGCTAAATATTAAGAAAAATTAAACAAATTATTTATAATTATATATAACGGATGATTTAATTTACAAGTCCCTTTTAAACTAGTAAACCACTATTAAATATACCACGAGCATATAAATATATGAAGAGAAATTTGTAAGACAGTAAAGACAGCGAAGGAGCATTGTTAGTAAGAAAATTTATTGTACACAGCTGCCTTCATGGATAGAAAATGTTACTTACTACCCAGTTTATATTTAACAACTGAAAATTATTTTTGCATAGACTTTATATCCACAGGCCTAAAATAACTTGGGGCCATATAGATGATCAAATTCTATGCTTAGGGTTAATATGTACCATTTCATTATTTAGTTTATACGACTAGTAATTAGTTTATCATTCATAACATTATAACACTTTTACGTACTCGTCGAATAACAGGATCGTCGGATGTCGTCACCGTGTGAATGATACGGTCAACAGGATGTAATGTACGTTCATTCTTGACATTGACCCTGTCGTAGGATTTGTCGTAATGTTCCATGGAACCGCACTTAACCCTATGATCATATAAATTAAGTCATTAAGTTCATTCATCATCAGTCATTCATTGCCATATTTTCATTAGTTCTCACAAAAGCACAGGCATTTACACTCCCATTATTTAAAGCTCTTCCAACAAAAAACTTAAAAATGTTATAAATTATTAACTTACAAATCTTCAGCTTCTTTCACATTTGGAAGATACAATTTGCTCAATCGAGGGAAATCCATTTCTTCAATGATATTCCAGTCAGATTTAACCGTGACGGAAGCTTCTCGGTTTTTCATTTGCCCCTTCCCTTGATCATAACGACCACGACCTCCTCGTTGATTTTTGAATCCCCTGTCCTTCATTTTGTTAGATTTCAGTTGTTGCATTCCACCCTGAGCTTGATTTCTTTGATTTTGATTTCGTAGCCGCATATTGCGTTGATTAGGTCGGAATTTCGAGCGCTGGTACATAGGTCTTTGAATTTTAGTTGTGTCCACCAATTGGAAGGAGCTTTCGTCCTCATCGTGGAAGTAGGCAAACTGATTTCCAGAACCAATACCAAAACTTGAGACGTATTTGTCTGAAACAAATTAAAACTTACTTAAAAACATATTTTTTGCATTGTAATTATAAAGCTGTCCTATAAATAGAGTAACTCATCATAAAAAACATAACATAATTTCAAAAACATTACTTTGGAAGCGGCGATCTGGATAAGTAGATCCTGTCCAGTCGGCAATCTAATATTTAAAATAAAACATTATACTTTAACTACTGAATGCAAAAAATCAGTGGTAGATACTCGAATATATTCTTGAAACATTTTTTTGACTTTACCTTCCCAAGCCGGTCACTTTTAGCATAAGGTTGATACGGCATATGTTGAAACTGCTCAGGAATTCCGGTTGGACCCCATCCGGTTTCGTTATCATTAATCGATGGCGGAACAAACTTTACAGTACTTTTCGCCATTGCAATTTACTGTAATTTCAAAATTTCGGTTTCTATAAATTGACAAAATTCGAAAAATACAAACTGGATATAATAAACCGCAGAGCACAGAGTCAGATAAACCTGCTTGTGACAAGATGGACTTTTGTAATAGTGTACCAAAAATGAATGCATGCCGACGATCTGCTTTAGCGCAAGGTGTAGCCTCTGTCGCTGTTTTGAAACGGAAGTCCCATCATACAGCAGCAGGCTAGGAGATAGTGAATGAGACGAGAATGAGAGTGCAGGAGATTGAGACAAGACCAAACAAAAGGAGACAAGGATTTTAGGTACATAATAGATATATTAGACGAGTACTAAAGTATAGGAAGATTGTAGGAAATAGCGAATAAGAGAAAAATATTTTTAGAATTTTAAACCATTTTTGCAAAGCAAGAGTTGATCCTTTAAATTCAATTGGTATAAATACAACTATTAGTGAAGTTTAGTGTGAAGTGGGACATAATAGCGCTATTATTGCCAATAGGCAGGTAGCTTTAAACTCAAGTTTATTCGAATTTATTTTATAGGAAATTGTAAAGAAAACAAACATAGTTAATAATTAAGTATACATACGCATACATAATCAATGACAATGTAATTAATTGACAGTCCTCTACAATTTCTTCTTGTGCAAGGACATAATAAATATACCTACCTAGAGGTATACGTTACCCATGAATGTTGAGTACACTTTCTCTGATCGTTTCTTCTAATCAATACTAGTGATTAGTGATTACTAAAATAAATTACTTGTGCAAGGTATGCATAATGCAACTATTTAGCTTAATATGTAACATGAATGAAGTATGTAGTATACGACAGTATACGTTCAATTCTTGATTGGATTATCTATAATTTAGCATAAAGTATTTGTTGAGTAAAGATGAAGATTTCGTCCCTGGAGGTAGTTGTATACTACTTATGAATATAGACTCACACAAATATTAATGATCCACAAATGAACTTGCTGAAAACTATGATTACGGTGTACGTTAATGAAATTGACCCTCCCTTTTACATAAAGATGTAATGAATACGTACATTTAGGCATTAGTCATTGAAAAGGGAAACCTACCTTCTTCAGGGTACCTCTACCTACACAAAGAATTAAATCTGAAAATTAAAAAATTTCTACAATAATAGCAGTTAGAAAAACAATTATTTCCAAACGTATCTATTCAAAGACAAGACATTTGTCGTTATTTACTTGAAGCAATCAAATCATTCTACAGATGTGATAAGTTGGAACATCTGTATGTTTTACTAGTTCTCTATCCTCTGCTAAAGAAGAATTCCGTAATTATATGCAAATTATTCCTTGTGAAAGGGAAAACGGTTACATTTCTTTGCATTAACTTCTGCTACACTACATATACGATGGAAATACATGAGCAATACATATCTGTGTTCTATACAATTATTTTTTCACATAGATAACTCAACAACTTGCGATTTGTACACTATGTAGACATGTAGTGTGGCCCAGCCTGTGCTGGCGGCCTATTCGCAATAAACGGTACAGATGGATATTGTTGCGTCTGTCTATTAGAGTGAGATGCATAATCATACTTCATATTGTACGTAACTGTGATCTATGTATTTACCTACCAACTGTATTCATTTCACATAAAGATATTTAGTTATAATACATATTTTGTTTAGATCACTTCGTCGCATACATTAAATGTTAAGTGCCCTGCATCTGTATGCAATTCACTGGACTGATTTTTAACATAGAACTGCACCCTCGTTGTTCTCCGAGGTTAATTTTTGATATGCTTCCAATAATTATAACAATTATCATAATAAACCTGATACTGAGTAAATATTATTCAGTTCAACGGTACCCATGCATCATTTGCATTTACGCCGCTTGTTGACCAGCATATTTCATTATTATCTTCACATATTATGATGATACAGATTAGTGTGCTGAAAGAAAGGAAATGCTCTATATGGTTATCTGTATCATTCGCTGCGACAATTTTACTTTCATGTAAGGACATGCAGCATACTGGTTTTTCCAGAAAGTTATTGTTGGTCAGTTCATAACTTTTCTTCCGAGATACTAATAATAAAAAATTGCTGGCATAAATTAAGCAGTAACTTGGGTGCGTTTAAACACGTAAGAAACTAATTGGTAAAATTTTCATGAATAAATCATGAATAAATAGTATGATCTCATCAATATGATATGACACATTGTTCTTGAGCGGTAGCCAAAATTAGTTTTTCTAACTTCAAGATAAGGAGATTTTAAAAATGGATTTTTCTTACTGAACAAGTATTTTTATCTTAACTGGGGAAAAGCGAGAGAGAGAATTCAATCCGATTTAGATAAGTAGGTATATAATTATTTTACTAGTAATATTTTAGCACATCGATCATGATGGCAATTCAAGTCACATTTACACTTCTACATATAATTTCATGGTTGTCAGTTGTCGTACATGAATTTCTTACCTACAACTTCAACTTGTTTTGTCATGTACTATATATTCTGCACTGCTACTGCAATTTATCCGTGATATGTGGATACCTAGTGGAAAACAAAAGCTTTTTAGAAGTGTATATGGAAATAATAAACGTGTAATTACCCAGAAACAGTCATTATGAGTTAACACTCTTTATTCGAATTGCAATGGATTCTTTATGTTTTATTACTATTGTTGCTATATTTTTAGCAGGTATCATAGAGCATAGCTTCCGATTCAAAAGTGCAGAAACATTTTTGAATCTCCATTTATGTCATACATTTAAATTATAATTGAATAAAACATCCAAATGATAATAATGAATATCAAATTGACTTTTGAGTTTTAATCTATGAGAGCTACACTTGCTAGACTAGGAATTTTGATTCCTAAAAAACTATATTTTTCAACAGCTCACCAATATTGTTATCGTACATGGCAAATCTTATCAGAAATGCCTTAGCAGATTGCAATGACAGTCCTTTACGGTACGTGTCTACTTGTTTTCACTTTACGCAAGAAAATTTTCGTATAATTTTATTGTAAGTACATGTGCGAATGGCAATAGCATGTTTCCTCGTGACTTGACTTTTGACCCAAGTGGTTCACTATTGTTCATTCTATGACAGTCCGTGACCTATTGCCAGTCATCTTAATCTCTCTCTCTTCCGTCTTCACTAATTACATGTGAGCACGTCGATGATATCGAATCTGATAAAGATTTCTGTCACAGCGAGTTATTTTTTGCCCTGCATTCTACCTTAATTAATTGTTGTTGTTGCAATTATTACGAAATCAAACAATTATTCTCAGTAAAAAATCTACTGACATTTGAGTAACAGTCCTTATGCAATAATCAATGGACTTTTTGATCCAGTTTTTATCGATTGTACTAAATGGGACTGCCTTCCATTACTTTGATCGTGATTACCATGTACGAAGGCACAACAGGAAAGTTTTTTTTGCTACCATTAAAAATCTATCTGATCATATTGTGATTAACAGAAATCATTGCATATCACAGGATTGATTGTTACGTTGTTAGTACAAATTAGGCGAAGACGGATAAAAACAGCATGAATAGAAAATAATGTTTGCATCTAACCAAAATGTAATGAAAAGAGAAGTCCGTAGATGTCCACAAACATTTTTTGAGCTGGCTACTTAAATTCTCATCTCCATTTAGGAAGAAATGCACACACAATGATACTGTATGTTCTCACCTGTATATATGTAAGTAGATGACAGTTCTGACAGGAGGCCAGTATAGTTCTACACTACAGCAAAGACAGACAGATCATATTGATCATAATGAACATAAAAAACGTGTCATTACGGAATACTTGAGTGTAGTATGTTAGAAGATGAGGAAGAAATAGACATATAGCGCAGTGGTACTACAGGATGATTTTTCACTGTTCAATTAAAGCATTCAAAAGTGTACAGGAGAACCTGAAATTCAAGATCGGCCCTATAGCGGCCACTTTTACTCTTTAGCATTACAGCTTTTGTGCACATATCTTTTGCTGCGTCCATATCTTAGAAAATAGCGATATGAGTTGATAGTTCGTTTGTAGCATTCTATTGCACTGCCTATATTTTATGCATATGAAAGTGTATTCTTTGCCAGTGTCCAATAATCCAATAAAAATCCCTCAGAATTGTGAGTAGATAGCTACATAACTCCTTGTTACCGTTACTTGTTTAATGTTTTGTTTTCTTCTTGCACCCTCAACATCCACTACTAACACAGAAATTGTAGTATTATAAAAGAAGTGAATCAATACAGTCAGAATCTGCACCTACCTCTCTTTCTGTCTCTTTGCGTTTTACATACTACATACTACATACGTAACATTAGCTATAGCTACCTATCTAGGGATAGAAATATTATTCCCTTAGGCTCAAATACTGAATGTTATTAAAATATTTTGCACACATAACACATAGGGCATAAAAGTAAAATGCAGTTTGCTTCTCCCCACACACTTACTTCCTTCCGATCACTACATACTTACATGGCTTTATTAGTTTCGTACGTAATGTGAATGTGTATACGCAGAACTGATTATGTAGTAAAGTTACTTTAGCTTACTTTCCTTACGGAAGAGTCTGCAGGGAATACAGATGTTAACTGAGTTGAGCCCTATATCCACATTTTTATAGTTATAATATCTGTATATATATATGTAGTCATCCTTCATTAGACATTTAAATCCATTCTCCAATACAGTATTTATATTATGCGGACACGACAAACAGAACATGTAGTTATGGCCATTGAATGTTGTTGTGAGCGTCTTGAGATTGACTAGAGGCAAGAAGAGAGTTTAGTTTAGCCATGTACATTACAGTCTGCAGACTTTGTTGGCAGTAGGTACACTTCTGAATTGAATTACGCGAACATTCGTTAGAGAACTTGGCTTGGCGTTGGCACTTTAGTTACACTTTGTGGTTGTTACCTCTAACTTGTGACTTGTAGTCTAAGAGAGTGAGAGTTGCTTTACTTTAAATTGCATTTGCATACGATTCCTTTTTGACATATGAATATTTTCTGCTCCTTCATACATCACTCTTCTAGTCACTCCTGGTCTCCTCAACTCCCTTCCTTCTTCTTCCTTCTTCTGACTATAAGAACTTAAGTACACTCTAATTTTCATTCAAAATTAAATCTTCCTCATGAAATTCATAAAGTGAACTTTTGGGAGCTTGTGAACTGTTCCGTTAGTGACATGAGTGAGAAAACTGAATTCGTTTAATGGCTCATATCTCTAAATGTGACTTCTTCATATTGAAAATCCTAAAATTAGAATTTCTAACGTAATCAAGTGAATTAGTTTCAATTGTTGTTTTTGTTGCTGTTATTTTGTTTCATAATGGCAGTGAGTACTGGAGCTCTTTTGGCCACACTCATTCCAGCGGCTGTGGTATTTGCTTATAATTACATAGGAGACAAATCTACCCTCTTGGGGAATAGCATAAACTCAAAATCAAATTTTACTGGAAATGATACAGAAAATAGCTTAATCAATGAAACCTCAACAAGACTTCTTAGATCCAGTGAAGAGCATTTTGAGAGTTTCAGTGGACCTGTGTTACCCAGTTGCTGCAATTTGAAAGTTAGTAGTGACAATCAGTTTGTGTATCATTGTAGTACCGGCGGAAGTGACAACTCCAAAGGCAATAAACGCTTGTCAAAGAGTTCTGTGTGGGATATGCCTGGACATCTCTTCGTGTCTAAGGAAAATGTTAAATTCAAGTAAGATATTACGAAATGGCAATATATTTTTGAGATCTCATCAATGTAACATAAAATCACTTTTTTGGGTGCTTTTAAGTTTAGCAGCAATCGTTCTTATATCTATAATGCAACGGCTGTATACCTTTAATCCCTATGTTGTTTTATGACAAAGATTTATATCCCTTATAGATATAGGCTCACAAATTCGAATACATTGCAGTAGGATAGGACGATGACTATTGTTATAGCATTGAAACAATATAGAATTATTTTCTTTCCATGAATGTATTCAAAGATTTCGTATTATTGAATTTTAGGATTCGTCGATGAATTAGAGAATCAGAAATCTACAATTTTATGGAAGGGAAATGTTATCATTAAAAAACTATGTAATGAAAGTGACTTTTCTCGTATTTTGGCGATTATCAAAATAACTACACTGATGATCGACTCTTATATAACCATTTGCATGTTATCTTCTTTAAAGGAGCGGTACAAACGTATAATTAAAGAGGTACATTCTTACTTTACATACTTGTATGTAAAGTCTGTATTTTCTGTCTGTCTACTCTAACTAAATGATAAGATATTTGTTGAGTGCAATCTGCAATTCCAGAGTATAAGCTGTAGCAATCTTGTGAATGGAATATATCATCTTGTCATTCCTGTATCCTTACTGCAAACTGTATCATATAATCATGATGCATGTATGTATCTTATGCATTAATTCATTTCCATAAGATGGTGTATCACGTAATAACATTAGGATTTTCAATAGTTAATTGATGTCTATTCAAACATAGTTGTCTAGTTGTTATCAACAAACGCTTTCAGTGGGTACTTATTGCTATTGCTACCCCATTTGCATAGAGATTGGGATTGGTCACTATTGATTGAATACTCACCATTTTTTCAAGAGTTTTTATGTAATATGTGAATATGTAATAATGACTATGTTTACACTATACACTCATTTCACATTGAAAAAATGAATTAAGAAAGCTAAACCATCAGAGACTAATCAAACAGTAAGTAGATGCATAATACGATTGCCTGCATACAATAGCAAATATATCTACTCATGACTATAGTAGCCAAAATCTTGAGGTTAATCTGCCAGAACAGGATAAGTAACAATGTGGTGCGGTGAGGTGATTTGTTTGTATTGTATGTTTGCATTTAATGACTATATAGCTTCAATTATCGGTATTGTTCTAGGTAGGTATACAGCATTGTGTTTTAGCACTTATAGATAATAGCATTATGAAAAGTTTACATTTGATGTAATGTAATGCTGTGTTAGCATATTCTGTAAAAAAAATTGTCTTGAAAATAAGTTACTCGTATAACTGGACAGTTTGGTCGAATTGTCCTTCCGACACCTTTGCAATATTATCATCTACTTACTCGACACTTGCGTCAACGGATGTATAGAGTTAGATTTTAAAACAATAGTGTTTAGTGCGTAGTCATAACTAACTGGCAGGCATTACATATTGGTTCATAGAATATCTAAATGCCTTCATTTGAATGCAGAAAGTGTTAGCAAGCCGGATGAGACGAGACTACATAATGGATATATGGACACCGTAATTGTCGTGCTTTTGTTGTTAAAGATTCACTTTTCGACTTTCCATCTATCAAACTGTGTGTTACTAGCATAAGATTATCCAAGTAATTAGACACTAATCCAATTTTACGCACCCTTACAATAGACTCTATAATGTAAAAGTGAGTTGCTTAAAGTGTAACACATTATGAGGGTCTACATGAAGACAGTTAGGAAGAACATCGTGATAATGATAATTAAGCGATATTAACGATAAAAGATAAAAATGTGTAGTAGGTACTGATAAAAAGTTAAATGTTTTCAGTTTAATAGCTCTCTCTGTTGCTACTATGTAGTATGTTTAAAGCTGGTTTTACATTGACACATTGACAGCTATTCCTTTTGACTTAATTTGCACCTGTAGTGGGAGCTGGTTAAGGAAACTGAATTTTTATGTATGTAAATGCAAGGAAAGGTTTTGAATGCAATAACATAATTTAACCCTTTGTTATCAAGTTTATGTATGCATAAAAAAGAAGAGCTTGGCTACACAGAAAAATTAAACATTGATTGTACATTTAAAAATGATTGAATACGTTTTCAGAAGTGTTTTCACTTTGTTCAGACGTACGTATTTGAATGTACGCATATTTAACTTGGAATGCTATTACCATAATGATAATACACCTTATAAAGATAATACGCAATGCATGTGTTCAGTGTTACAATGAATGATGAAAAATGTAAACGTAATGTAATACAGAATGGCTAAATTGCTTAAGTTTCATTAAATTAATGACTGCATCGTGAGAAAAGTTTAGTTAGGCTGACAATAACCATTTTATTTACAATGTACCTACATGCAGTGATTTCCATTGATTTGCATAGTTTCTCCATACGAAGCAGGTAGACAAGACAGGACGGGAAGTAGGTGGGCTACAACAGTTATCGGTACATCTTTGTATTAAGGATGTGTAGGTTAAGGTTTTAAATGCTACTGTCACTGAATGTCGAAAACAGCAGACAACACTCAGTCATAAGTCATAAACACAACAATCCTTTTACAGAAAACTATAAATTCTAATAGTTATTATAGGCTAGCTGAGGAAACGATTAATCCTTCATTTACGTTCTACATTAAACAATTAAGTATGCTTTTATGGCTTATTAAAGATTCATTACATGCATACACGCTTTAATTACCTGAGTGCAAGAGTGATGAGCATTGACAATGCAATGAAAACAAAGACAAGGTAATAAAATGGCAGAGTTTTTGAAATGTCCAATGTTGATTCTGTTGACTGACTGACTGTAGTTTAACCAACTTTGTCTAAAGAATAGTTGCAGATTATTATTCTTTACAATTTTTATGGATGACAAAGGAAGCTAGTAAAGAGCATATATAGTAATTTGAAGTGATCTACGTGATTTTGGGATATACAATTATTTACAATAGTCTCATCGCAGAACTTCTTGTGTCTTGTATTGGTACACGTAGCCCTGCATATAATCCCATTTTCATGCGTTTATGACACATATTTTGTATTATAGATAGGAATTCAATGCACGAGATAAAATAAATAAATTGTTGAAGATTGAATTTGGAAATGTTTAAATGTTTGACTAGATTGGAGAAAAATGTACCGCAATGTAAATCTGGAAATTTCACCGGAAGACTATCTCTGAATGCGTCAAATCCAACTCTTGGCTTCGACCACTTTTTGCTTGATGGATATTTGAAGTTGAAACAGGAATACTACCGCCCGGACGAGTATTGCATAAATGGGTAAGTGTTAACTCTACATGATTAAATTATAGAAACATTAGCCACGATCAAGAAAATCAAAGAGTTTAGTATTCTGCTGCTAATGTTTCTAACAAAAAACAACAAATTCTACATAATAGACCAGCATTACAACTTCCAGATGTTTACAGTCGTCGTAAGCTCGTAAGTAATAGTGCGTAATGATAATGACATAACTACGTGAAATATTAAACAAAAAACAAACCTACCACAGCACCTATAATTTGGAAAATTGAAGAAAGCAACTAGATACTCTTCATGCAGTTATATACAATCTTCTCTCACATTTTGTGTAATATAAAAAAAATCTTCAGTATTTCCTCTTCATAAGAAAGATGTCATGAAGCATGTTGTTTTCCTTCCGTAGCATATAGATCCACTTATCATTTAGTACGTAAATATTGATGCTATGTATTCCAGTCCAGTTTGAACAAAAAAAGTTGTCTTTATACACAACACAAAGCTACTTGCTGATGGACACTATGAATGATGAATTCCACACAACTTTCTAGTTCATTTTTGTTGAATTGCGTTCTTTACGTATCAGCATTTTTATTTCCTCCTTTTGAATTCACAGATTCAAAGACAAGCAACTAGAAATTATGATTTGCAAACCAAATTGTGATGATGCGGACACACCTTGCATTCAGAAGTGTTGCGGCATGAATGAGATCTACAGTTTGGGTATAGGCGGAACTAAAGGAGGATGTGTCCCTGTAGACGACTCACAGAAAGCCTCTTCAGATAATGCTTGGAGCCCTACTCTATACCACGATATCTCCAAGAAACTTCTAGAGTACCAAATTGAAGACCTTCGACCGCACATTATCCAAAAGAATCCATCAAGTTTCAAATCACAATGCACCACAAAACGACACATGGTTTATCCGTATGGCAAAAAAGTCTCAGAGTTTTTAGGAAGAGTTTTACGAAGACCTTTCCAACATTTAGAGTAATTCCGTTTCCAAATTTTTTGATTCTTATAATATTATAGCATTACATTATAAAATTACAGGTCAATATAAATTGTCGCGAATTGCGAATGTAAGAGCTCTACTATGAATGAGTTATTAAAATTTGGTAAATGTCAACAGATTTCGTTTGCGCAAAGATGGTTGGCTCATGAATCCGAACATAACTCAAGAAATTGCAATTTCAACGCAAACCCGAACGGTAAATTACTGTATTGACGGTGTGAAGAATTATGGGGAAACTGAACCATTTTCAAATAAAGAGACTGAGTCAGTTTTGTTTCTCTGTGAAGGAGGAGAAGGTAGTTAAACAATTGCAAAGTATATCCCTATAGAAAATAATCTAAAAATATTAATCTTTAAATCATTGCTTGAAATTTGTCTAATAGAAAAGGTTGAACAAACGACGGAAAAGACAATGCGAGTGGTAACTTCAATGACTAAAAGCATCACTGCATCCACAACAACATCTCGATCAGTTTCAACCTCTCCTGTGACAGTAACAACCACCAAAAAGCCTACGACGATACAAACGACTAAGAAATCTCTTAGTACAACTACAACAACAACAAAAAGGCCTACAACAACTACAACAACGAAAACGACAACAGAAAAGCCTACAACCACCACAACAAAACAGACCACTACCACGAAACCAACTACGACAACAACAACATCGAAAAAACCTACCACCACAACAACGACAACAACGACAACACGGCCTACAAAAACAACGACAACCACGAAAAAGCCAACGACGACAAGTACCACACAGGTCCCGACAACAACAACTACGACATCAACAACTACTAGTACGGAAAAGCCGAAAAAAGTCAGAAGTACAACCGAGACAACAACGAGTACCACTACCACCACTGCAAAAGAAGCTTTGGTGTCAGCAATGACTTCAGCCATTTTTCCAGCAATGAAAATTCCTGTTCTTCCGACTTGTTGCGAGATAAATCCTTTAGCAGACGAGGAAGATGAGATTTCTCATTACTGTAGGAGCAACAGTCCCTTAGATATTGACAACTCAAATAGTTCAAGAACATCTCTATGGATGGCCGCGCCCAGTTTCATGTACACTAATAAAATTTCCATGTTCAGGTATTGCATATATGAATAATACATACAATAAGAAATAACTTCCTCCTCTACTCACTACAGATTGTTGTAGTGTATACGGTTTTCTGATAGAAATGTAACTCATAATTTCTTCATACAGATTGAAAGCTACGTCACTTGGGTGCAAGAATCAATGGACAAAAGCTTTTATCCAAAATTTCAACAAACCTGGCATAAATGGGAATGGGAAAAATCCAGTTTTCATGACCGATGGAGGTTTGAAGTACAAAAACGAGTATTTTAGTCCTAAAGAATATTGCATTAATGGGTAAGTATCACTTATCACACTCGGAAATTCTTCTATTTTGTGCTGTTTTATCAACTAAATAGAAATTTGTTTTTTTAGCATCTACTCCAGCTTGGTAGAGGTCCTTTTATGTAAAGCAGACTGTTCTTCGCCGGATACTCCTTGTATTCAGAAATGTTGTGGTCCTAATCAAATATATAGTCTGGGAGCTGGTAAAACAAAAAGGGGATGCGTGCCAATAGAGGCTGCTGATGAACGGTGGAGACCTGTTCTCTACAACGATATGAACAACAAAGTGTCAGACGAAGAGTTGACGAAAATGAGACCACATGTCATACAAAAATTTCCACCAAAGTTCCAGTATAATTGCTTTAAAAATATTACACTGGTATTCCCTTTCAGTAAAGAAGTCGTGCCTTTGATGAGTCCATTGGCGCAAGTTAATCTTGAGTAAGAATATTTTGTTTTGGCTCATTTGCATATTAAAACGTGAAACATTGAAAAATATAATATCTACGTTTCTTTGTCTTAATTTTAGGTTTCGACTTCGCAAAGACGGGAAAGTTATGTACAGACATCCAAACTTGAGAAATCCCAACGGGGGACTTATGGAGTCTGTATTTAGTACACCGGAGTTCTGCGTGGATGGAATTCGAAACTACGGAGAGAATGAAGCTCCGTTTGCCAATCGAGCTAATCAGACAATTCTTTTCGTTTGTGCACTAAAGCCATCAATTATGAGTTGAAATGTACTTATGTTCAATTAATTTTTATTTATAAGTTCGCTATTTGCAAAGATGCTGTTGTAGCACTGCTCAAAACAATACTAACTTCCATTTATTTGTGCCCAAAATTAAGTATTGGGATGCCCTTTGCATCCAGCTCAACAAATGTGACGATAAAATCCAAGTGTAGTATCAAGCTAGTAGTTTATGGGTTAATAATTAACGTGTATTATGAGTCTGTGATCTGATCAAACCAACAATGAATATAAAAGCCACTGTAAATATGACAGGTATTTTATATGTCAATTTAATTGTAAAGATATTTCATACGAGTATTTAGCTGTCTGTGTTACTGAAGGAGTATTCCAAAGTTAATCATATCGGATACATAAAAGACGACAGTAACAAAGAATATTTATCGCAACAATCGGCTTCATCCGTTTCTTAATAATTGTCTGTAACTTACAGTTATGCTTATATATTGTAAGGTTTATTTAACTTGTCTCTACTAATATTTTTGTATAAAAGAGTGTTAGATATATGAAACTTCTTAAAATTCTGTCAAATATTTTTATAATTGTTAATAATGTAGTCGAGATTTGTTATAATTACAATAATAATCAAGTAGGTAGTACATACCTACGTGTATGTAGTAAATGCAAATGTATACATTTTATAAAACTATAATCACAAATAAAACATCTACGTCATCTTTAAAGGTAATCATGAGCGTGCCATTGACCCTGTACACATACCTAAGCAAATACATACAAGTCAAAGCGGATTTAAATATCGTAATAGTGATAAATAGTCTAACCCTAGCTCTAGGGAGTTGCTTTTTCAATAATTTAGTAATCATAAACAATTTCAAAGAAGTGGATTGAGTGGAATGTCACATTGTTTCTCGTGATGATATGCATGAGTATGATACAAAGCATGAAATTGTCTGCAGTTAGTTATAGCGACCTGACTAGTTGTATAGATAGTATAGACTGTAGCCACAAATTATAAATTATAAGTGAGGAAGAGATGAACGCTTTCATTTTCATTTCCGGAAGGTTCCTTTCAGTTTTGACAGACATACGCATAGAAGATTTTTCTCTGTCATAGTCAGAAGTAATTCAAGAAGTATCCTCAAACAAAAGAATTAAACTAGAGTTTCGTTCAGACTACACTTGCACATAATTACCATAATTTTTATGCGATCGTTCTTGAGTAAAGTCAAGTAGGTACCTACAACAATTGCAAATTAAAGTAACTTTTTGGCTGCATCTTTGTCATGATGTCTGTTAGAAAAATGAAAATCGGTAAAATACACATCATTATTATCTTTTAAGTGCATAATGCACAAACAGAGTAGATAGTAATCGTCATAAGTGGATGAAGAATGAACACATAGATATTCTTCAGTTGAGTGAGATGGGTAATTTACCATAAGTTAAGCATTCTGCCTTTGAGATTTAGAGATTGTCAGCAAGACTGTCACGCATGTTGGTGGTCTGGCTTGGCGAAAAGAGTTCTAAAGGCATATGGCCTGGATTCGTCCTATTTGTCATCCTATGATTAAGTAAACGCCTAGTGAGATCATGAAAAGAGCCTTTAGCATTATCCGGTTCACAAAGCTATACTTATGTGATTCGTAAAACCAATTTTATAGTAAGATTGATTTAATGCTCTGCATTGTACTAAACATTACGATCACTATTGCACAGCAAGTACTAATCACACGTAAAACTGCATGATAAATATCACAGGTTTATTCTCAGTGTCATTTTCATATTCTTAACAACTGACAGAACGAAAATGGATTCATTCAATCATGCAGCTAAATGTTCCTCATATCTGTGCAAGATTAATGTATATGTGATTTGTTTAGATTTCCCTGTGAATGAGACAATCACACGGAATGGCTCGAGTCAGGGCTTATGCCTTGGGAGAAACAGCTAAAAAGCAATAAAAGATGAAAATCAAAGTCATTCTCTATCATTTAAAAGTTAAGAGTGAGGTTTTACAGCTTTCAAGGCACGAGTGAGCTATAAAGTCATGAACATCTAAATGAAACTCTCCATCTCGCCATTATTTGTTTGTACACATACTTATTACTTTTTCATGCGGCTTAGTCAAATACATTTATTAAAAGTGTGTAACTACTACGTTTATTACATGCTTAGCTCTCATCGAAAAAGTCAAACAGGCTTGTTCGCTATAGCTGTTGCAGAAGATTCAGTCTTTTCTTGTATTTATAACCAAAAATTTTCTCCTTATATTTACAAATGCACACATCTTCAATGCCTAAATGGTTAAATTAATAGATTTTGTCTGCATTAAAAGGAACAGGTTATGTAAACTGATATCTGCTCAACTAGAATAAGTTACATACGTGCGTATAAATATTATTATGCACACAACAAACGAAATTCTTCATTTGAATGGACTCTATAAAGACATGTCATACGGTCGGACGTAGTAAGTGGCAAATTAATTATTTTGCAAAGAATAAATCACTTTGAACAATGATATCTTCCCTTGCAAACTACTCTAGCTATTCAATAAAAATGAAAGTTTCCAAAAGGACAAATATACAATAGAGAAAGGGGAAATATAGCAATTAAGCGTATGGGATTCTATTTACATATATAAAGAATCATGATCGTGACTTTGACAAAATTAGCAAGATTTTGACAACGGAAATATTACACTCCTTTACGCATCTTCTCATAAGACACAGGTTTTACACACGATGTAGACCAGAGAGCAATGATTTGCAATTATACGATTTGCATGATTATTCCCCTGGCTGTTTATTGTAATGCTGCTAAGAGGTCAGGTGGTCAACAAATGTAAAGGTAACTGTAATAACTATACTTAATGCTGGTGCCAGAAGTTGCAGTTGAATGGATCAAATGCAACGTGCTGTAGACTGTAGATACAAAACTTTAACTTTCAAGCCCATCTTGTTCACACTTCTCTTGTGAAATATGAGAACTTTTTAAAATATGATTTATGTACCTTCTCTCTGACTAAGTTTCCCATTGAAAAACTGTTGATAGCCCCGATATCATCCCTCATATAACTAGTAAAGAGGGGCGTATTCCAAATGCAGGGCATTGGAATACGTGTGTATCATTTGTGATTGGAGAATCACGTTATGTTATATATTATAATGTGCAAGTATATTTAGGCTCATGTTAAAAAACTGACAAATTATCATACGAACAATATGCATAGTGTATTGCCAATATTGCCATGTAGTGTTGTGCAAATCTAGGCAAGATGAACAGAGAAAATCTGCATTAAATAAATCATAATTACCAGAACATATATTTGGTCAGCGAAAAATGACTTAGGTAGTATGCTAAATAGGATAATTTCATTTTAAAACTGAATTTGGTTGTGTGTCTTAGCCTTAGTATGCATTGTTTTTACAGCAGGTCACATTCAAGACAGCATCTTAATTGTTTATTATCATTCTGTTTCACATTACACTTACTGTTGTATATTGTATACCTCTCTGTTATTATTGTTATGTTTTGTGGTATTACTTTGAGTTGAAGAGTAATCAGTGCGTATTATTTGCATCTTATCCCCGTAACAGTTTATTCTTGTAAATATTAATACCTACCTTCCTTTTCTATTCCCTTATATACAGTACAGATACTAACAATTGTTAACTTGTACCTGTGCAGCATAACAGCTTACATTTCCGTCTGGTGAAGTAAACTTAAAATGTAATATCTTATAAAACATTACAGATGCACTGTATACAATCTGGCTATTACTAGTAGACGTCCATTGAATAGCTGACATTGACAATAGGAAAAGAAAGTCTATTCTTTTATGGTCATCAGTAGCATTTGACATTATTTATTACAGTACGCACAACTGTTTCCTAGAAAAAGGAAATTTCAAAATGATTTGTATTAGCATAAGGACATAAATCGTCAAAGATGCGTTGGTAAAATGTATTTAGCTGTTAGAGACTTCAAGAGTTATAAGCATCCGCATCATACCAGTAATATTTAGTAAATAAAAGAATGTTGTTGACCAATATATGCAGTTCTTTTTGGAGTAATGAAGTGTTTCTTTAGCTTATCTTTGGTAAACATGACACAGAAGTATCCATGAGCTCATTGTATCATAATGTAGCATTGTCTTTTTTTTATTGTCTTGATTGTAAACCTGACATTTCCCTGTTGTGTACCGTTTTACTTTAGAAACAGAAAAGGGATTCTCAAATAAATTAAGAACAAAGATGGTTATTTTCCTTTGTTGATGCTTCTCTCTCCCTAATAGCATGTTCATTTAGTTTCTAAGTAGCCAGAGCTTTACCGGCTGCTGTTTCTTTTGCATATGTACATATAGTGTAAAATACATGAAATGCACATTAGCATTAGTACCAAAAACGAAGATTGAAAATGATTAGACATAACATGTTTGGAGCTCGTTCAAGCCTGTCACTCAAGCAGCACTTAGCAATATTTGCACTCAATAAATAAAATCAATACGTCTTCAATAAATCTTGTCGAATTCAGAATCTTCATTAGTTTATCGTGTATTCTGTGCATTTTAATCACCAAATAATCCTGCAGTATGATAACGAAATGCATTACATAGCAGTGCGTGTAGGTACTGCTAAGTCAATGCCATTAATTACTAAATGCACCACCAGTTAACAAACAAAGGATTTTTAAAACTTCCGATTTTTCTTAGACCTAAAACCAGTATTAATAGTGTGCAGTGTATCAACTCTCATACGCTTTAGCTCTTAACTTGAAAGTGTAAGACACATAACTACCTACTTGTGCCTATGCATTTATATCAAGCTCAGAGATTCCTTATTCGTAGATAAGTGGAGCAAATCCAAAAGTGTTGATTTCTTGTTTTACTATATATGTGCATTTTTAATGCCAGATCTTACAAGGGTATATTTGTACAGTGCATGTTCATTATCGATATCACATAATAGCCCTGTTGAATCAAGTCGTAAGTATCCTGTCTGATAAGTCTTGAAATAATAGGAGATGGATGAAAAAAATATTTTTTTAATATTATACAATTACTCGCTATCATTTGAGTGGTTCTGTAGATTTGAGTGCAATATAAATACATGCAATTGCAAATGTATCAGGTTTCCTATCATCAATCATCAAGTATTCTATGTTGTGCTTAATATCTAGAGTAAAATAAGAGTATACATGCTTGTTCCATTCAAAAATCCCATTTATTTGCGGCTCTTATGCTGTTAAAAGTAATGTGCGCATTGATCAAGTTGAGTTGAACTGAAATCATATTAAATGTCTATAGTAAAATGAACAGTCAATGCTTTAACCTTTAACTGAATAGAAATGTAGTACAAATATTTAATTAATATTGTATTGACTATATATATATACTATATTATTCTTATTATTGTATATATATATGTGTTCTTATGAAATCACATTATGGTTTGATGTATTGTATAGAAGGTAACCTCTTGATAAGAGATACATCTTTAAACTGCAGATAAAGGCAACGAAACGGGTTGATGTACATGTGCTGATGGGATTAGTCTAGTTTTATGCTAATGCATGCTACCTGATGAAATACTGTAAAGTGTGCCATTGGATTGGATTTGTTTTCAGATTTCTTTCTTTCACATCATCCATCAGTATTCCATTAGATTATTCCATCAAACATTACTAGGTTAGTAACCCTGTTATGTATGCACACAAGAATGATTTCAGTGATTACGCTAAAAATTCGTAACAGATTCCGATAGACTGCATAGCTAATGCTTATACTTATTCTGAGTAGCTAATACTTAATTCTAGATCGAGATGTAGACTATGGATGTAATTAAGATCAAGGAGAGCTTTGGCAGAACCTGAATTTCAAGCCGAGACTCAATTCGTCCCAATAAAATACTTTTCTCTGCATTTTTATATAACGATAATTTCCTATAGTATTTTGAGATCTATCTTAACTTCTGTTTGTTTTCCTTCAGCTGCCAACAGTTAAGGATCGGCAGATTTTAGCGTGGCCAGCTACAGCTTAAAATACATGGTTCTCCTAAAAACGCTCTTGTGTTTTGTGATTACCTGCGAGTGAATTTACAACTTGTAGATCTAAATTTTACATAGCTATTAAAAATGGCAAATCTGTTTTCGATTTTAGTTTTACTTTTATTGCATGTGAGCTCACAATCCGCCCAAAATGCCAATGTGCACCAATTTATCCATTTCACTAATGATTTTGCAAAAGAAATTTCGTGGAGTGTAGAGGAAACGGGTATTATGAAAAAGACTGGACATTCCCTACCCAACAATAATAATAATAATAATAATAAAAAGCCTACAGCAGGGATACTACCAGTTTGCTGTCATGTGGAAATGGAAGAAGTCATGTTTTTCGAGTGTGGAAATAGTTTAGATTATAACGGTGGAAAAACAAGCTGGCAAGCTCCTGCACATTTAGTTTCCACCGATGTGGCCACCCGATTTAGGTTTGTTACGCATTTTTATATTTACAATCCCATTCCCATGTTTAATTAAGTTTGTTACGCATTTTTATATTTATAATCCCATTCCCATGTTTAATTAAGTTTGTTACGCATTTTTATATTTATAATCCCATTCCCATGTTTAATTAAGTTTGTTACGCATTTTTATTTTTACAATCCCATTCCCATGTTTAAAAAATCATTAGAGTGAAATGATTGATCAAAACCAGAAACTGAAGTTAAATCTGACTATATGCAACGTATGAAATTTATTCAGATTGGAAAAGAGTTTCCTGTCGTGCCGCTCCTCTAATTTCACAACGAACATTTACATAAACGAATCCATAGCGGAAAATAATCATTTCTCTACTGATGGCTACTTACGATACAATGATGAATATTATCGTCCTGATGAATATTGCATCAATGGGTACATGAACTAAATACAATCTTTGACTAATAATTTGAAACACAAATTAAAAACTTTTGTATTAATAATGATGATGCTTATATATAAATACAAGATTATTAAACATTTTAAGGTTCAACTCTGAAAAATTGGAAATCATAATTTGTAAGGCCAACTGTTCTGACCCACAAACACCTTGTATTAATAAGTGCTGCGGTTTAAATGAAATCTACAGTTTGGGATACGGTGATAATCCAAGAGGATGCGTCACACTTGAGAATGAAGACACAAAATGGTAAAATCAATGCATAAAGATAATTTCATATTTAGTTTGCCAAATTCTTAAATAAAATAATAAAATAATTTGCAGGTATCCAAAATTGTATCACGACATGTATAAGGCCTTGTCTCCCTATGAAATGGTAACAATTAATCCTCATATAGTTCAGAATTTTCCTACTAACTTTAAATACCAGTGTACTACAAAGAAGACAACTATATTTCCTTTTGGAGAAGATGTCGCAGGCTATCTGAGTGCACATACAAGCAAACCTTATTTGCATTTACAGTAAGACATTTAGAAACTGGGTATTTTTCATTCGTATTAAAGAATAGAATTTCAAGGAATTTGTTCTCAATAGATTTCGCTTGAAAAGCGACGGTTCTTTGGTTTACCCTCAAAGATTCCAAAACGGAACTTGGGCCCCTGTCACATCAAAACTGAATAATTATTGCATTGACGGAGTTCAGGATTATGGAGAAACAGAAGATTACTCGAACAAAGAAGATGAGACGATATTGTTTCTTTGCTCTGGTGGTCCTGAGTTAGGTGGCACATTAAACATGAATGGTAAACACAAAAATCGTAATAGCACTAAAATAAAATCAAAGTCTTCACATAAAAATAAACGAAAACAGTTGGAAGAGAAACTTACGATTGGTAATGAGGTAAAAGTATACAAGCAGTACTAAATGCTTTTATACTTAACCAATATCCTATTAAACTACTATTAAGATAAGTTACTATATTTTACCTCTGCAATAATTTAATGGGTACGTACACCACAAACCAAAAACATGTTTTATTAGACTGCATATTTTTATGAAATATAAATAAACTCAGCTTCAATATTTTTAATAGTAATTCTGTCTCTAGATAACTATAGCCTTTTATTTTTTGATTTACATACCTACTCATTCTCACATTCTTGATCTTTTTCTGTCTGTAATCTTAGAACTGAGTGATAATGAGCACAGCCCTACACCTACACCTATTTCAACAACAAGCACAAGCACTGCACCCCAGAAATGGAAATACAAACACAGACCAACACCTTCATCATACACACAAAAACTGAAACAAAAAGCACAATCAAAAAATTCAGCCACTAGTGACACTCAAGCTCTTGCTTCACAAATTGTTAGCACCAGCACGGAAACAGAGTCTTTGCCACGGCAAAAACTTGTTTCATTACCGACTTGCTGCAACATGGGATCCAATGATGTCAATGATGGATTGACACATCATTGCAAAGGGAGATCTGATTCTGGATATGACCGTATAAACGGGAATGAGAAAACCACAGCAGTATGGAATGTGCCACCATTCTATATGACTTCCTCCAAATTAACAAATTTCACGTAAATTCTTTGAGATCATTAAATCACTCTTCATAAAAACAATTCTGATCTATGCTGAATGTGTAAAATCATTTTGAATAGATTGAAGAAAAAACCGATTGTATGTAAAAGTGGAAGATTTCAATTCCAAGGCTTCATTCATAATTTCCGTCGAAGGGGGCATCGAATTGGGGATTCTAAAAAACATGGAATTCTTCCCGATGGCCAATTGAAATACGAAAATGAGTTTTATCGTCCTGAAGAATATTGTGTCAATGGGTGAGATTATTTATTCTGAATGAAATTCTATTCTTTTTTGCAATTTAATATTAACTAGTTTAATTTGGTTTAGCATAAGCCCTCGTATCGTAGAAGTTTTGATCTGCAAACCATACTGCTCCTCTTCGGAAACACCTTGCATCCAAAAGTGCTGTGGTATTAATGAGATTTACAGTTTGGGCTTACCGTCCCCAAAAAATCCCGACACAATTCCTGTTAGAGGTTGCCAGCCGCTAAATTCGGATGATACTCCATGGAAGCCGAGATTGTATCATGACATGAAAACTGAAATCTCTCCCACTGAATTTAACAGTTTAAAACCACATGTTGTTCAGAAGTATCCTCCAGAATTTCAACACAATTGTTACAATAACATCACTTTAGCATTTCCCTATAGCAAAGAGGTGGCTATTCGCCTGGGACCTCAAGAAGATCAAAGTAATGGGATATTTCGACATCTACAGTAAGACCTATAACACAATGCATTACTAAATATAATTCCTACAATGAAAAATATTTGATTTACACGAAATAATGACCTCTACATCTTTATATGCCTGATTGATAGATTTAGAGTTCGAAAAGATGGCAAGGTAATGTATGCTTACCCAGACAGCGAGCAGGGAACACCTTTCACTTCCATTATGGATAGCGCACATTATTGCATAGACGGAATTAGAAACTACGGAGAGACGGATTCTTTCTCTAACGAAGAAATTCAAACAATTCTTTTCATTTGTGCCATGAATCATCCACCCACTCCTGCGGTAGCCGATCCGCTTTTAGTGAATGTACCATCTTCATCGGTTCCCTCCTCGGACCCAGATTCTGGAGAAAGCCACACCGAGGAAACCCAGACGGAAGCAATCAACGCCGTCAGTAGTTAGTCAAATCCAACGAATCTCAGTAATTAGTTTTATAATTCACCTACTTAACCTACACACTATTAAATAGTTCATAAACAATAATAATATTACACTACTGCTACCTGTACCTATACCTAAATACTTACATAATGATTGCAATTATTTAATTTTAATATGAATATGAAGTTGCTATCTATAAGCATATATGACACGATGACTTGAATTTAATCTGTGACATGGAAATATATGGTCGTTAAACATTTCTGACATAAAAATTGAGAATGCCATATGCATTGCTTCATATTATTTCCTGTTGTAACGAAATTGCATACATCTGACTCTATTGCCAATTGTTTCAAATTCTATTCAAATGCAACGTTGTAACTGAGTTCGTATACAGTACTTCCGTACTTCAGTATGTAGATTTGAATGTGATGTTTGTGATTGTGCAACATGAATGAATAAATACTTAGTTTTATTTATCGATTGAGATTGAATGATGTGGTTGAGTAGGGCATAGGGGTACAGTGAAACACAACTATATACACGTTCCAAAAACAAAAGCTTATTTATTATTACTACTGCTGAACTGCTGATTAATAACAAAAAAGTACTGTTCCAGTACTTAATAATTACTATATTATACGCATACGGTTTCATATATCATATGTCATCATAAGGTCCAGCCGCTCCAGGGTATGTATTCACCAAAAAATTAACTATCAGCAGAAATAGGAGAAATAATTTATAAATCATGTATCTGTAATATCTGGATAATGCCACATTCCGGTTATGGGATAATAAAGATTTTTCTCGGACTATTGGAAGAACTATGTCGTTAATTCTCCGACAGAAATACTGTGAACGTAATTAGAATCAAATTCAAAATATTATATGTGTACCCAAACAATCGTATGTGCTAATTAAAAATCTTTTCGAATCCAGAAGGCTTTTCTTGCTTTATATCTAATTGGGAAGCATATATACAATCATCGTCCACCCATTGCAACTGGAGGGGCACAGCACAACTCCCCTGAAAATTGAACAAAGAAAATAAGTTGAATAAAACACTGCTGAGCCAAACAATGGTTCTCTGAATTGTGATTTACAAAAACTAAAATTACCTACCTCTCGCATTCATTCAGGATTCTTCAGAGATAATACGAGCCGTTAATGCGCGTGCAATAAAAGGATTTGTTTTCATCACATCTACCCTCTTCCGTTCCTTCTCGTCCGATTTCTCGTCTACATTTATCTTAGGTGCCTGGCACTCTGCTTTCCAGTGGTCGTTTTTGCCACACTTGTGACAGTTTCCTGGTTTTCTCCAGGACCCGTTATCTTGGATGGTTTTTCCACCTTTGTTTCCATTAAAACTTGCCACATATCCGGTTTGCTGACCCAAGAATACTTTTTCAGTTTTGTCCTTCTCTGTTTTCTGGCTTTCTTGACGGAATTCATACAATTTTAATTTCTGAATCAGGTTTACCACAGTTTTGTCTTCGTCCGGGAGATTTTCCCAAGACCCCACAATACTTTCGTACTTCGGCCCCTTTAGTTCAGGAATCACTTTAGCTAGAATGGATAGTTCGCCAAAGATAGTATGTCCCATCGCACTCAGTTGCCCACCAACTATCTGGAGTTTATTCACTAATTCTGTCGGAGTAGAATTACCCAGACTCATCTTGAAGAATTCTTGCATTAGCTGTTGTTCTGATTTCCTAAATATGGTTTCCAAAGTTGTCCACATCTGGTTGGCTGTCTGACAAGAGAAAACATGGCCTGCCACCTGCGTGTCCATTGCCAGGAGGATAATTGCCATTCCTGCTCTGTTATTAATGTCCCACTGTAGCTGCTTATCAGCGTCGCTGGTGTGTCGGAGTTCTGTACCGAAGACTACTTCGTGGATTCCCGCAGCCCATAACATATTTTCCAAAGTGAGTTTCCATAAAGGAAAATCGTTCAGACTTTTCAGTTTTTTAACAGCACCGACATTGAGCTCAAATGTTTTCGGGACCATTTTTCTTGTAGTTTACTCACAAAGTATTTTATTTTTTTCAAATAAAGTACTGTAAACTCGTTGCTGAGCTTGTGTTCTTGGAAAAGTAATTCTCCGGTAACGGTACTTGAGGACTTGCACTAGCTGTTTATTTTCTTCAAATAAGTTACCTCAATGGTCTTACTAGCAAATTTTCCAAAAGTCTTTTCGAAATTTGGAAAGAACTCTCGTGCTGACACTGTCTTGCAAATAAAATTCAACTGGTCAGCTCAGAGTTTGCTTTAAGACTGATTTTATTTGTTCTTGGAATGCCGTACCTACTCATAAACTGTCCCACAAGATCTCTAAACATTTCACACTTAGAAGTAAGGATGTTAACAGCCATAAATGCCGAAGCACTTTCTTAATACAATGCAAGCGGAGGAAGCGGAGTCATAAACAATATGCAATATCTAAATGTAAACACAGTCATAAAATCTTCAAACGAAATTCTACTACAAAGCGCATTCCGTTCTGTACATTATTTACTTAATCCATTTAGATCACCACACAAGAACGTGATATTATGGTTCAACTATTGCTTTCGAAGTAATTAGGGTAGTTCAACGGACAATTCGTTAACACAGCATTTACAGCTAAACTACTCATAACACCCATTATACTGTTTCTTCAAGATTATTCAGAAACAACACATGAGACAATAATATTTTGTCAGTTTATGAGTCATGGACTTTCTTATCTTGGAGATAACCAACCACTTTGTTTTTATTCTATTTTTCCATTCAGTTTTCACTTCACTATGCACTATTTTAAAAATGATGGTAGGTACCCATCTTAATGCGTAGGTGGGAACGTGCTTTTAACAGGGACAAATCCGGGTACAGTACAGTTCCATATAATCGGCTTAAACTCTTAAGCAGCAGTTCTGAGAGTTTGACTTTGGCTGTGTCGCTAAAAATGGTTGTTCAGGGTTGGTAAAAATACCTGCACAAAGTATATATGTACTTATTCACTTGATTTTACCTGTTAATTACTTATAATTTACTTAAAGCACAATGTCTTATTGGGCACTCTTCACGAACCATATATACATATCTCGCTTATGCAGCTACGTAAACCCACTATTTAATAATTCCAAGGTTCACAGTTCACTTGCTTTAATATACAGTTAGTCCGTCGATGCACAAGTATATTCTTCTATGCCCCTACATAGTCATTTCCTGACTGCCGAATCATTTTTATCTTAGGGAATGGAAAAAGGTTTCATCTAGGATTAAGATTATATTATGGGGTTGTACGCTGCGGATTTCCAGAATCGACCCTCATAACGAAACATCGCTAATAAAATAAGGTGACATTTGACATAATCATTTGCTAACGTTTCTTACACATATACTAGCCCATGAACACAAAATAAAGTATTTGTAGAAACGGAAGTTCACAGTAGTTTGATTGGTTTTCATGTAAATTCTATTGGAAATTCTATGTAAGCCAAAGAAATATACTCACTCCATTTTATCACTAGCTCTGATTTGATGTGAGTTTGACTGACCGAATCCCGACCGGATTCACAGTGACAGATCTCGCTATAGACTAAGATGAGACCATGATTGGGGTATTCAACTTGTGTCTCATCAGAAGTGAACATAAACAGTCTAAAAACTTTTGTGAGAGATAAGATGAGACCCTAGTGGCCTTTGAATACCTATTATTGTACATAAGTAGAACCTATCACTACATTAGTTTACAAATATTATCTACATCCAAGGGCGACCTTTAACTGGTTAAAAATATTTGGTTTACAGACATAGATTATAAAAATAGCCACTCCTTGCAATGAGTTAATGGCATCGGGTGGAAGAAACAGGAGGCTGTTCAAAATAGGGTTCTCAGGAAAAGATACGTCTACTGCCCATGAAATAAACTCAAAAATCCACAGTACTCCCATCACGATAAACAGTTTGCTGAATAGTCGGAATCTCCTGTGTACCAACAAAGTAAGCGTGCACCAATGTAAAATAATAGCAATACTTCCACAAATAACAATTTATGATGATATATTCATGATATGTTTGATTGTATAGTATGTATTACCCTATTCTATCTTCAGAGTTACTGTTTGTTCTTGCCAATTCTGTATTTCGCTGATATCTTTTTAAGTAAATCACCGTACTAGTAAAAAATATTATGTTGATCGAAAATAAAACTGCTTCGGGACCTTTCGCGTACGGAAATTCACTTCTTTTCGAACTGAAGTAGCAAGCTAATTCGCCAAATTGTGGAATAGGGATTGGAGCTGCGAAAGGGTTGTTCCTGTAATATATACCAAAATATTTATCAACATACTTCCAAACTTGGTCACTGAAATATCGGGAAAAGCTTCTTCGATTATTTAAAAATGGATATGATTATATGATGTTTTCAATAGCTTACCTGTAATAGAGGTCCATTGATACAGCGCCGGAAGCGAAAAGAAATGGAAACCCCAAGGAAAACATGGCGAAATATAAAAACTTTTTCTTGTCTCCCGTAGGCCGCGATCGAGTTCGGAATAGACGACAACCGCTGTTAAAAGATAATATTGTATGCAGAAAATATTTATTTAAGTACTGCTAACGATTAATTTTTAGAGACTTGTTTTCTGTTGAAGTGCATTCATTGTGTAAACAAATTTTTCAATTTGTACTTGGTACTATATCTTCGTCATTCGTAATAGCACAATATAATATTGCATATTGTGGCAATTGTGAGTTAATAGATGAAAGTAATGCAACAACAAATACAGGAGGAACCAATTAATTTTAGTATAATTGCATACATTAAAGATTATGCCGCTTAGCTAACCTGAAACGAAACCAGAGGTCAAAGTTCATGGATGTCATCCAAAAGAAGGCGCTTAAAAAGGAGAAATGAATCAAAGATCCTAAGCAAGTCAAACCAAAGAATCAAAACTTCAAATTCTCGCAATGATGGTTATTAACAGACAGTTTACTTGTTATACTGACCTAAAATTGTACACAAGTTGTAGTCCATGTTTCTTATTTCATCAAACCAGATTATTGCAATTACCAATGCACTGAAAGCAAAGAAAAAAGAAGTGGCACAGCAAAACTGAAGCCATTCGTGAATGTTTTTGTATTTCCACAGGATCAGGTACACAATATCGGTTAGAAGGAGACAAAGTGCTGATATTGTGAGGAGAGTTGTCGTGAAGTAATGCTTAAATTTCTGTGAAATTCAATAAAACCTTTGCAACTGCGTAATCATTATAGTACCAAGTGGTTTGTCATATATTTGTCCATAATAATTATATACACATCCAGAGCAAATAATATTATTGTGTGTACATAAACGTTAGTAATTCTTAAATCTTTTTGTGCATCATGATATAAATTCTGGTAAAAATTGGGAAAAGATATCATTGATCGAATGATAGGTCTATATTTAATATTTTATACAATGAAAAGAACTGGGCAGTTGATTATTTTTCAATCTTCTCGCACAAATCGTAATAATAATGTAATCATTGTTAAACTCGAAATTCTTACTTGTACTGTTGTACATAACTTGCATTTTGGCGGATGACAGACAATAGCTAATTGATCCCATTCGGAACCACTGTAGTTGACTTTTCCATGACTGCTTCCACTGTGATAAGGGTAGCCATCAATGCAAAACTCACCCGGATTCAATACGGTTGATTTTCCATTTATCTGAACAAGGCTTCCATTTAGAAGTAAATTCAGCCTAAATTCAAAGGTTCAAGTTAAGAAACTTCAGATATATTCTTATGTATATTTTGGAGTCAATTTTAATTCTTACTTTATGTCTCCCTTATTGTTTACTTCCGAAGTTTTGAATAATTGAATCAAGTATTTGTCCTCGCACGAAGGGATTCCATAAGTTACTGTGTATTCAGTTTGTTCATCTGCCTGGTGATTGGTCGCTGAATAAAAAAAGGGTTTCCAAGCTTTTGTCGTTTGATTACAAGTTTTCGTAGTTGGATCTATGATGCTGTCAGGGGGGCAGCATTTCCGTACGCAAGGTTCTTGAATAGTACAGCCGGATTTGCAGATCGCGAACGTCACATCCTCTCCTCTGCATACGTAATATTTAGCAAATAAAATCTCATGTCTCTCAGGGTTTTGATTGTGCACGCAATCTCTCTGGAGAAATTATTGTACACATGGAATATATTTTATATATTTCACTCTCTAGAGACGTACTTACAGTCGTATAACTGGGATCATGTTTTGTTAAAAGGTAGTATCTCAAACATAGGATATTTCATTTTGAATATCTTACAAACATTGCAGAAATCCAATATTCTCGTTGTCGAAAAAGGAAATTGGCGAAACCAGCTTTGATTCCCATGATATTAATTACAATCGTTGAGATTACTATTTCCTACGATTATTTTTTGATTTTTGTATTAACGGGGAAAATGTGCTCAGGGTTCAAATAAAATTCAGCGCCATCTATAATCTTTTGACAATTTATATCGAAAAGAAAATTTTTTCAAATTCTATTTCTTTATATTGAATGGATATTTCGAAAATCTGAATTTCACAAAATGTTCTCAAGCTTCCAAACTATAAGACATTGAATCATTCCGATATTTTACTTCGTTTTGAAGTTATTATCTTTGAAAGAAAATCTGTTTATAAAATTGGGAAGTGATTTCTTTTGGAAATCATAACATCCAAAAACGAATTACACTATCAGAATGATTCATTGATTCAATGTCAATAGATTGTTCGGGTATTAGTTTTGGCATTAGTTTTGGCATTCGTAAAACACAGAGCCAGGAAACATTGCATTTTTTAATTGCATTTTCAAATGGCCCCTATAACATTTTCCTTTTTTGTGTGCATTCGCTTAATGATCTTAAAATGCTACTTATTGCGTATATGTAATATTTGGTAACTATATATATATTTCACCTTCAATTGGAATTATTATAGTTTTCTAGGGTTTTACTCTTACATATCTAGGTCGACACAGTATTCTCGAGGTGATGAAGAATGTAAATATCCATCTGAATCTTGCCAAATCAATTCTCCTTGAGAAGTCAAGTTTTTTATTTCATTCGTTTTTTCTCCATTCTGTCGTGTCCAGTTTATGTACAGTATTTCCCCAAAAGAGCAATTCGGTTGAACAGTTGTTAATCTTCGAAAGAAATTTATTCATTTCCATATAAAAAAAATATCTCATGTAAAGGCTGTCGGTATGAAATGAAAAATAACTATGAAATTCAAGAGTAATATTTTTTTTAGATATTCTCACCTGAATCTTAAAACTTGGGATCCTGCAAATGTCCAATGTTCAAATGCTTCCGTTTTCTCCGATTTTTCATCATTGTGGGAATCACTGTCAATATAAACCGATTCTGATGTCAATGAACATTTATTAATCACAGTCATTTGTGTGTCCTCCAATTTCTCAGTGACTCCCGTTTGGACGCACATGCAAAAACTAACCAGCAGAAATAATCTTGATGCTGAAAAAAATGTCTGTACAGACCCAGAAGAAATACTGGACCTGAAAATTATATTTTTCCTGCACATTTTCGAATCGGGTTTTTTCTGCTGCATTATGTTTCCATTTTTTGTTAGCAAGTATGAAAACTCTCTAGGAATATTTTTAACTATAAGTCTTTGGCTTAAATCAAGAGATGTAATTGTGGTAAAAGTTATTTGGGTATATCTTATCATAATACTGTAATAGTGGCTATCTTAAATGGGACAAGTTTAGTGTGACACTAAAGCAATTAAAACTGAAAATTAAATTAAATGCTTGTTGCAAAATTTTAGATTAATAAAGGTCGTATCGCATATCGCAGACATGTAGATATTGGGTCCGTTTTCCTTATAAAATGATGGATGAGAGGAGGAAGATGATAAACGATCAACGACCGAAGAGATGTGATTTCGTCCTTAACTGGAACTATATTCTTCATGATTTGAGTTAGATTTAATGTTTGCAAAGTCTATAGCCATAGTCTACATATTTACTGGTACGATGTGTCTGAGTTTTATGTGGAGGTTATAATATTGGTAGGTATTGGTTAAAATTGAATGTCAATATGTTATGTTATGAAATGAAGAAAAATATCATGAAAAAAGAATTCCAGTATCATGTCATCTATAGTCATCATTGCCGCAGTTTTGAAGCGGCTCTTCTCTGTTCTTTTCGTGTACATTGAAGAAGGACATTGGATTCAACCATTTACTTTCTGGTTTCTGGTCCATGTCGATTTATCTGTATTTTCTTGAGTTTAAAATGATAAATCGTGCAACTACTAAGAAATATATTGTTGATACATACAAGTTCGAGATACATATCTCATCTTAATACACTTGCCGTATATCTACCGTTTATATTGAAACTCGGGATGTTTAAAACATCCCAGGATGTATTAAAACGCGAAATTACTAATAACAATAACTCTTGCAATAGTATTAGCCAATATTCTTGATGGATTTAACTCGTAGAATCCGAGGAAAATATGACTCCTTCTCTGGCGTTTGCTCAGAATGTGTTCATTGTTAAATTTTTCGTTCTTCTTCCCATTGAAAACTGTAAGAAACATTTTATATTCATGTATTAAAGTTAAAACCTTCCTTTCAAAGATAGTGGGAGTGGGATGTTTTAAAATATCCGGAGTTTCAAAACAAACGGTGACATGTTCACGTATGAGTCTGGTATTATTTATTAACAACCCTTCATATTCACAAAACTAAATAAAATCAGATTCTATTTCTTTGAATATATGCATTTCATTTGCTCCTTGTCCTTACTATCTGTGTGCTTACAATAGTGTCGCTGTCCACCCTTATTTTTTATTCCTATCTATATAGTTTATATTTATCTATGCGGACAGATGAGAGAAAATATTCAAATGATTTTCCTACTGCCTAAAAGCTACTCAATACGAATATATTAGACACATTATAATTGCAAATTACGTGAAAATATATTTGTGCTATATTCTGCAACATTTATCTGAATTTATGAGAAACTGGCTTTTGATTAGCATACACGCACTTATAGTGCTTGCTTGGCACTTACAAGATTCCAACAGCAAGACTTAATGTAGAGCAATAAAACGGACATTTTGAAATATATTTTTCAAGGTGCTTGCAAACCTTCATATCCGAAAGCGTATTTTATGTATGAAATTTTATAATTTTATGGAATACTCAATGCGGAGTGATTTATTGTGAATGCGTATTTTGATTTTTCAAAGGCATTTTTCAACCTACCTACTTTTCCCTATTTTTTGATGCACTGCCAGTGCGACAGGTAGGAGTGCTTTCGACAAGAGAAATCTATTTCTGAAACTGAAATAACTGGAAAACAAATGTAAGAAAATGCATGGAAGGTTAGATACTAAGGCGAATATGGAGAAAAGGTGTTATGCTATAGGCGAATATTACTCCCAAAGTATACAAAGTGTCTCTAAAGCTTCACGTTTTCTCCCGCAACAAAATCAGCACATTCCATTGTATTATGCTTCCTTTTACTTCTCTAATGTAACATTATATAAACCAGTATTTACCGGTGGTAATCTGGAGTGGATGCAGTGTAACAAAAATAATTGACAATGACACCAACGACTTATTCGTTAATAATCTTCAGTACAGCATTGCTTTATAAATGTTCACATGAACGTTTTCATGAAAACACATCGGAAGCGTTCGTGAATCGTGACAGTGGGCTCAAAACTTTTCTTTTACATGGAACATATTTCAGATAGGATTTTATTCTTTCATAGGCATTATGTCATATTTTTACTGCTTTATATTGTAGAAACGCGTTTAAAAGTCACTAACTATTGCACCACATTTCCTATTTCGGGCATACTAATATTATTTTTCTGTTGTTGTTAGTTAATTGGAATTGGAAATATGATGTAAATATGCGTGAGTACAATTTTACGTAAAATCTGCATATCAAAAGATCTATTGTGCAATTCTAAGAAACAGATTCGATCTTTATTGGGAGAATTATAATAGTTTCCTCTCAGTCTGGTAGGTGGTTCATCAGAACTTACAGAAATAATGATTAGGTTCTTATACCTATCCCAAAGTTTATGTAAACATCCGAGATAATATCAGGACCAAAACATTGTACATCTAATAAAATATAAATGGGGCTTCGTAGATCCCAACACACCTGAACCATGCATAACAACCGCGGAGACTACGTTTAACAACATATTATATAAATATGCACAGTAAGAATTCTCAGGTCCTAGATGAAAGATAAAGTTTGTACGGCACAACTGATTCAATCTATACTAACAATAAGTAGAATTTTATTGCAGTGGGGGAATTTGACTCAACGAAACAGAACTGATAAATCATATAAGATATTTGATGTTTATGTTGAAGCATTTCACATCAAATTATTACGTACTACGAATTGCAGTTACGCAACTCAGTTATATTCGTCTTTTTAAAAATTGTATAGATTTGTATGCAACAGAGAATTCTAAGACTATTGTAATTGTAAATCGTCATTCCACTTATTCCAGTGCCCTTCAAGCCAAATCTATAAATATTTTGGACATTCTAAATAATGATAAAAATTCCTTGACTTTATCTTGGTCAGTAGTTCGTTTATCAAGCAAATAAGGATTGACTAGCGGTCTTCTCAATGAGACATGCAATAATTCATTACAATTCATTGAGTATCCTACCAACTAATCATATTAACCCATCAATACAGTATAGAGTTGGGTTTTTAATGTATCTTGGTATTTAATCACGGCCAAGTAGATTTCCCTTCATAAAAAACTGGTCCCAACTAAACTTCCAGAATATTTTGGCTAAATCTAGATGTAAACAACATAAATGACTAAATTTTTGCGACATATCAAGTTCAATAGGAAATTGAACTGTCAAAGCATTTAGAGATAAATAGTGGCTACAAATATCTTCAACGGATATTCCTGATATGAATTCAATGTCATTTTTTTCTGTATCTGCGTTGCGGGAATATTTTTTTTAGATTTTCCAGAAAGTGGTTTACATTTTCGTATTGCAAAATTACTCCTTAAATCGCTTACCACTACCACCATTAAATTTAAATATTTTTCACTAAACTAGACGTATAGTTTTTCTTTGCGTCTCATCTCTACTGTTTTAAAGTACCTATGCATAAATAAAGCATAACTTTTAATTTTATTTGAGCCACCAGTTACCATTTACATGATCATGCAATTTACCAGTTACATGATCATTCAATTTACCATATCAAATAAGATAATGAATGATATTGAATGTATCATCAAGTTACAATATGTTGAGTAAAGATTTTCCTGATGGAAACCGTTGCTTGCATCTAAACACTATCATTCTAGTAATAACTTTCTTAACTTGGTACTAAAAAATTGTGACTAAATGTACATATGTTAGGAAAATCAAGTTACACATGAACAATCACAATCGGGAATCACGTCAGCGTCTATTAATACATTGTTGTCAACATTATAGCCATACAGAGAGGGTAGGTGGCATTGTTTTATGACTTTGCTGTATGACAGTTCACATTTTGGACAGCTACTAATCTTGGAATGTGTTTTTAAATGTAAATAAACACGCAGTCATATCATGGCATATGGCATAGAATACAACATACATATAATAATAAATGGCTACTGTAGAGCTAAAATTGATATTAAATTTTAATCTCCGCACTGCTATGTCAGATCTTATATTTTGATGTCATTTTTATTCTTGTGCATGCAAACTAATATAAATATACTGCAGACATACTGTATCCATATAGAGAAGAGATGTAAAATTCTACACGTAATTCTACAGGACACGTATGACCGCTCACACCACACAATGCCGCACTATGGGTGGATGTTCGGACTTCGGACAAGTCTTAATCTTCTCGAGTATTGAGTCACTTATTTTTCAATCCGATAGAAACTGTTTGATACTCTTCAACACAGATAACAAATGTAATATATTAACCTCGCCAACTGGTACAAAAACTTACAATTAGTAATAATGTTTTTATAATATCTCGAGCCTATCGCCTATAGATCTATATAATTATTCAATAGTAACCCGCAGGCAATTGCTATATGGTTCCATACCCAATCTGTACGCATAGGTAACTGCCATAATAAAAATGAAAGTGTTAAGGAGGGGTTGACATTTTTTCCAGCCCTGATTCTAAGAGAACGGCTAAAGTAGAGCAATGAAATAAACATTTTTGAAATCTGCTCATATTTCGTGGGCACATGTTTCCAACATTTTCAAAAATCAAACTATGTATAAAATAATTTGCGTCGTTTTAAGGAGGGGTTTACACGATTGCCATCCCATTTTCAAGGAAAACGGCTTAATGTAGAGCAATGAAATAAAAAAATTTGAAATCTACCCATATTTTTCGAGGGCTTCAGGTTTCAACATTTTCAAAAATAAAATTCTGTATAGGAAAAATTTAGGGTTTTTTGGA